>JAXCGZ010004031.1:12500-96155 GCA_037179515.1 Halocaridina rubra
GGCTACCCTTACATTTAATAAGAATGAATGTGCTGCCCTTACTATGCCATTTATATGTATTTCTGGAGACAAATCTGCCAGTATGTTTACTCCTAGATCTCTCTCATTTTCTGTCTCTTGAAGTTGTACTCCAGCCACCGAGTAGTCAAGCTTGGGCCTTCTTGCACTTGTACCCATTCTCATTACCTTACATTTTGAAGTATTGAATTTCATTAGCCACTTTTCTGACCACTCATGCAGATTATTTAGATCCTCCTGAAGTTCTCTACCATTGTTCTCGTTTTTTACTTTCTTCACAATCTTTGCATCATCTGCAAACATATTCATGAATGAATTTACAGACTCTGGTAGGTCATTTACATATACAAGGAACAAAAGTGGCCCTAAAACTGAACCCTATGGAACTCCACTACTAACTCTTCTCCATTCAGACACTGAGTGTCTTACTCTAACCCTCTGTTCCCTTCTTTCAAAGTAAGTTTTTATCCATTCCAAAACATTTCCACCTATTCTAGCCATTGCTTGCAGCTTCCTAATAAGTCTCCCATGTGGAACAGTGTCAAATGCTTTCTGAAGGTCTAGGAATATGCAATCTGCCCAGCCCTCTCTTTCCCGTAAGATTCGGCTTACCTCATCATAGAATTCTAATAAGTTTGTTACTATTGATCTACCTTCTCTGAAGCCATGTTGCCTCACTGACAAAAAGTTGAAGGATTCCAAGTGAAGAGAGATATGTTTCCTTAGTAGTTTCTCCATAACTTTGCAAACTATGCTGGTCAAGGAAACTGGTCTATAGTTCAGAGCCATATCCCTCCTTCCCTTTTTGAAGATAGGTATCACATTTGCTTGTTTCCAGCATCTTGGAATCTCCCCTGACTCCAGTGACTCCTTAAATATGATACTTAGTGCCACTGTATTGAGTTTGCACAATTTATAAGCACATGAGGGGATATGTCATCAGGACCTGTAGCTTTATGAACATCTAAATCCATCAGCGCTTCGCATACCTCTGTGGCTGTAAGGTTGATGTTCTCTAATACTGGCCCTTGAGCTTCTATCACTGCAATCTGAGGGGGTGGGGTATTTTCTACTGTAAATACTGACTGAAACTCCTTGTTCAATTCTTTGCAGATCTCTTCATCCGTCTCAGTGATGCTTCCATCTGCTCTCTTTAGCCTTAAAACCTGTTCTTTTACCTTCAGTTTTCCTCTGATAAAGCTGTGGAAAAGCTTGGGATTTTCTTTAGCCTTCCTGGTGATGTCCCTCTCATAGTCTCTCTCTGCCTCTCTCCTTTTACTTAGGTAGTCATTTCTTGCTCTTTTGTAGGCTTGCCAGGCATTTATGTTTTTTCTCCTCCTATACCTTTTCCAGCATTTGTCTCTCCACTCCTTAGCTCTTTTACACCCATTATCGAACCATTTCTCTCTAGCATGAATTACACCTACTTTCGTGACAGGTATGCAGCAATCTACTTTCTTCCCATATTTCTCACAAAAGATGTCATACATTTCTTGTACAGATTTGTTGTTAAATAAGGTTCTCCAGTCAATAACTGCAAAAAGCTCATTCATTTTGATGTAATCTCCTTTCGAAGTTCCTCCTCATGTCCTCAGTGCCTCTACTCTCAAGAAGAATATCTTCAATGATATACTCCATCAACAACACACAGTGGTCATTCTTTCCAATTGGTGGTTCATACTCAATTTTTTCAATATCCAACACATTATCTGTGAATACTAGATCAAGTAGTGATGGCTCATCCTCACCCCTGGCCCTTGTTGGTTCCATTACATGTTGGTGTAGGAAATTCCCTTGTACGCAATCTAGGAATCTTGCCCCGAATGAGTCCTCACCACTGTGTGGGTCAAGATTTATCCAATCTATCTCTTTATGATTAAAGTTTCCCATAATCAAAATCCTACATTTTTTTTTCCCGTGCCATGTTAACAACTGAGTTTATGACTTCAATAGTACCTATATGACTTTCCTCATAAACTTCAAGCCTATTCTGGTTCCTTGGTGGGTTATATACAATAGTTATTATAATGCTCTCTGACCCAGTATTTATGCGAGCAACAAGAAATTCCTTGAACTCACTTTCTATAGCCAAGTTTATTTCTTCAACTTGAATCCTTTCACTTATGAGCAGTGCTATCCCTCCACCAGTCCTCTCTGATCTTTCAACCCTTAGTATTCTGAAGCCCTTAGGAAAAACTGTGACACTGTTTATGTCCTCACTCAACTTAGTCTCTGTAATTGCTACTATATCTGCCTTACTGTTGTGAATCCTGTCTTTTAATTCTACTGCCTTACCAGCTAATCCATCAGCATTTGTGTATAACAATCTTAATGAGGCCCCATCCCCTGATCTTCTGTCATTATCTTCTTTATCTCCCCTTTGTCTGGGAGAACTCTGAAATGAGAATTTTTCATCTCTTCTTCATTTCTTTCCTCATTTAACCTTCTTGCCTCTTGCAACAAGTTTTTTATCTTTCCCATATCTCCCTGTGTTCTGTATCGTCTAATGAACACTTCTTTGAATTCTTGAAGGTCTTTTAGACTTTTTTCTCAACAATATTTCCCTACATGTAGGGAAATATTGTTGAGAAAAAAAAGTCTAAAAGACCTTCCAGAATACAAAGAAGTGTTCATTAGACGATACAGAACACAGGAAGAGATGGGAAAGATCAAAAACTTGTTGCAAGAGGCAAGAAGGTTAAATGAGGAGAGAAATGAAGAAGAGGTGTGTGTGTGTGTGTGTGTGTGTGTGTGTGTGTGTGTGTGTGTGTGTGTGTGTGTGTGTGTGTGTGTGTGTGTGTGTGTGTGTGTGTGATTACCTAATTGTGATGACCTAATTGTGTTTACGGGAAAGAGCCCAAAACTCATATATTCCCGTCTCCTGATCGGTTCCATTTTATACTTAGTGATACTTATCATACCTGTCCTTAAAACTATGGATTGAGATAGCATTAACTACCTTCTCGCTTAGCGAATTCCAATTATCAACTACTCTTACACTGAAAAATTATTTTCTTACATCCTGCAAAGAAGTTTTCTTACCAAGCTTCAAACTATGACCTCTAGTTCTAGAGCCAGCCATATCAAAATATCGATCTCTATCCACTCTATCATAACCATGAAGAAATTTAAAGACTTTCACCATATCCCCCCTCACTCTTCTAGCTTCGAGTGATGGTAAGTCTAATTCCCTCAGCCTCTCATCATAACTGAGACTGCGTATTTCTGGCCCCAGTTTCGTGGCATGTCTTTGAACTTTTTCAAGCTTAGCTATGTGTTTTTTCAAGTGCGGATTCCAAAAGGGGGCTGCATATTCGAGTTTGGGCCTCACATAGGTTACATAAATATTTCTGAACATTTCCTGTCCATGTGCCTGAAGGCTACCCTTACATTTGATAAGAATGCATATGCTGCCCTTACTATGCCATTTATATGTATTTCTGGAGACAAATCTGCCAGTATGTTTACTCCTAGATCTCTCTCATTTTCTGTCTCTTGAAGTCGTACTCCAGCCACCGAGTAGTCAAGCTTGGGCTTCTTGCACTTGTACCCATTCTCATTACCTTACATTTTGAAGTATTGAATTTCATTAGCCACTTTTCCGACCACTCATGCAGATTATTTAGATCCTCCTGAAGTTCTCTACCATTGTTCTCGTTTTTTACTTTCTTCACAATCTTTGCATCATCTGCAAACATATTCATGAATGAATTTACAGACTCTGGTAGGTCATTTACATATACAAGGAACAAAAGTGGCCCTAAAACTGAACCCTGTGGAACTCTACTACTAACTCTTCTCCATTCAGACACTGAGTGTCTTACTCTAACCCTTTGTTCCCTTCCTTCTAAGTAAGTTTTTATCCATTCCAAAACATTTCCACCTATTCTAGCCATTGATTGCAGCTTCCTAATAAGTCTCCCATGTGGAACAGTGTCAAACGCTTTCTGGAAGTCTAGGAATATGCAATCTGCCCAGCCCTCTCTTTCCCGTAAGATTTGGCTTACCTCATCATAAAATTCTAATAAGTTTGTTACTGTTGATCTACCTTCTCTGAAGCCATGTTGTCTCAATGACAGAAAGTTGAAGGATTCCAAGTGAAGAGAGATATGTTTCCTTAGTAGTTTCTCCATAACTTTGCAAACTATGCTGGTCAAGGAAACTGGTCTATAGTTCAGAGCCGTATCCCTCCTTCCCTTTTTGAAGATAGGTATCACATTTGCTTGTTTCCAGAATCTTGGAATCTCCTCTGACTCCAGTGACTTTTTAAATATGATACTTAGTGCCACTGATATTGAGTTTGCGCATTTTTTAAGCACATGAGGGGATATGTCATCAGGACCTGTAGCTTTATGAACATCTAAATCCATCAGCGCTTTGCATACCTCTGTGGCTGTAAGGTTGATGTTCTCTAATACCGGCCCTTGAGCTTCTATCACTGCAATCTGAGGGGGTGGGGTATTTTCTACTGTAAATACTGACTGAAACTCCTTGTTCAATTTTTGCAGATCTCTTCATCCGTCTCAGTGATGCTTCCATCCGCTTTCTTTAGCCTTAAAACCTGTTCTTTTACCTTCAGTTTTCCTCTGATAAAGCTGTGGAAAAGCTTGGGATTTTCTTTAGCCTTCCTGGTGATGTCCCTCTCATAGTCTCTCTCTGCCTCTCTCCTTTTACTTAGGTAGTCATTTCTTGCTCTTTTGTAGGTTTGCCAGGCATTTATGTTTTTTCTTATCCTATACCTTTTCCAGCATTTGTCTCTCCACTCCTTAGCTCTTTTACACCCATTATCGAACCATTTCTCTCTGGCATGAATTACACCTACTTTCGTGACAGGTATGCAGCAATCTACTATCTTCCAATATTTCTCACAAAAGATGTCATACATTTCTTTTGTGTGTGTGTGTGTGTGTGTGTGTGTGTGTGTGTGTGTGTGTGTGTGTGTGTGTGTGTGTGTGTGTGTGTGTGTGTGTGTGTGTGTGTGTGTGTGTGTGTGTGTGTGTGTGATTACCTAATTGTGTTTACAGGAAAGAGCCCAAAGCTCGTATCTTCCCGTCTCCTGATCGGTTCCATTTTATACTTAGTGATACTTATCATACCTGTCCTTAAAACTATGGATTGAGATAGCATTAACTACCTCCTCGCTTACCGAATTCCAATTATCAACTACTCTTACACTGAAAAAGTATTTTCTTACATCCTGCAAAGAAGTTTTCTTACCAAGCTTCAAACTATGACCTCTAGTTCTAGAGCCAGCCATATCAAAATATCGATCCCTATCCACTCTATCATAACCATGAAGGAATTTAAAGACTGTCACCATATCCCCCCTCACTCTTCTAGCTTCGAGTGATGGTAAGTCTAATTCCCTCAGCCTCTAATCATAACTGAGATTGCGTATTTCTGGCACCAGTTTCGTGGCATGTCTTTGAACTTTTTCAAGCTTAGCTATGTGCTTTTTCAAGTGCGGATTCCAAAAGGGGGCTGCATATTCGAGTTTTGGCCTCACATAGGTTACATAAATATTTCTGAACATTTCCTTGTCCATGTGCCTGAAGGCTACATTTACATTTGATAAGAATGCATATGCTGCCCTTACTATGCCATTTATATGTATTTCTGGAGACAAATCTGCCAGTATGTTTACTCCTATATCTCTCTCATTTTCTGTCTCTTGAAGTTGTACTCCAGCCACCGAGTAGTCAAGCTTGGGCCTTCTTGCACTTGTACACATTCTCATTACCTTACATTTTGAAGTATTGAATTTCATTAGCCACTTTTCTGACCACTCATGCAGATTATTTAGATCCTCCTGAAGTTCTCTACCATTGTTCTCGATTTTTACTTTCTTCACAATCTTTGAATCATCTGCAAACATATTCATGAATGAATTTACAGACTCTGGTAGGTCATTTACATATACAAGGAACAAAAGTGGCCCTAAAACTGAACCCTGTGGAACTCCACTACTAACTCTTCTCCATTCAGACACTGAGTGCCTCTGTTCCCTTCCTTCTAAGTAAGTTTTTATCCATTCCAAAACATTTCCACCTATTCTAGCCATTGATTGCAGCTTCCTAATAAGTCTCCCATGTGGAACAGTGTCAAACGCTTTCTGGAAGTCTAGGAATATGCAATCTGCCCAGCCCTCTCTTTCCTGTAAGATTTGGCTTACCTCATCATAAAATTCTAATAAGTTTGTTACTGTTGATCTACCTTCTCTGAAGCCATGTAGCCTCACTGACAAAAAGTTGAAGGATTCCAAGTGAAGAGAGATATGTTTCCTTAGTAGTTTCTCCATAACTTTGCAAACTATGCTGGTCAAGGAAACTGGTCTATAGTTCAGAGCCGTATCCCTCCTTCCCTTTTTGAAGATAGGTATCACATTTGCTTGTTTCCAGCATCTTGGAATCTCCCCTGACTCCAGTGACTCCTTAAATATGATACTTAGTACCACTGATATTGTGTTTGCGCATTTTTTAAGCACATGAGGGGATATGTCATCAGGACCTGTAGCTTTATGAACATCTAAATCCATCAGCGCTTTGCATACCTCTGTGGCTGTAAGGTTGATGTTCTCTAATACCGGCCCTTGAGCTTCTATCACTGCAATCTGAGGGGGTGGGGTATTTTCTACTGTAAATACTGACTGAAACTCCTTGTTCAATTCTTTGCAGATCTCTTCATCCGTCTCAGTGATGCTTCCATCCGCTCTCTTTAGCCTTAAAACCTGTTCTTTTACCTTCAGTTTTCCTCTGATAAAGCTGTGGAAAAGCTTGGGATTTTCTTTAGCCTTCCTGATGATATCCCTCTCATAGTCTCTCTCTGCCTCTCTCCTTTTACTTAGGTAGTCATTTCTTGCTCTTTTGTAGGTTTGCCAGGCATTTATGTTTTTTCTCCTCCTATACCTTTTCCAGCATTTGTCTCTCCACTCCTTAGCTCTTTTACACCCATTATCGAACCATTTCTCTCTGGCATGAATTACACCTACTTTCGTGACAGGTATGCAGCAATCTACTATCTTCCCAAATTTCTCACAAAAGATGTCATACATTTCTTGTACAGATTTGTTATAAAATAAGGTTCTCCAGTCAATAACTGCAAAAAGCTCATTCATTTTGATGTAATCTCCTTTCGGATAGTTCCTCCTCATGTCCTCAGTGCCTCTACTCTCAGGAAGAATATCTTCAATGATATACTCCATCAACAACACACAGTGGTCACTCTTTCCAATTGGTGGTTCATACTCAATTTTTTCAATATCCAACACATTATCTGTGAACACTAGATCAAGTAGTGATGGCTCATCCTCACCCCTGGCTCTTGTTGGTTCCATTACATGTTGGTGTAGGAAAATCCCTTGTACGCAATCTAGGAATCTTGCCCCGAACGAGTCCTTACCACTGTGTGGGTCAAGATTTATCCAATCTATCTCTTTATGATTAAAGTCTCCCATAATCAAAATCCTACATTTTTTTTCCCGTGCCATGTTAACAACTGAGTTTATGACTTCAATAGTACCTATATGACTTTCCTCATAAACTTCAAGCCTATTCTGGTTCCTTGGTGGGTTGTATACAACAGTTATTATAATGCTCTCTGACCCAGTATTTATGCGAGCAACAAGAAATTCCTTGAACTCACTTTCTATAGCCAAGTTTATTTCTTCAACTTGAATCCTTTCACTTATGAGTAGTGCTATCCCTCCACCAGTCCTCTCAGATCTTTCAACCCTTAGTATTCTGAAGCCCTTAGGAAAAACTGTGACACTGTTTATGTCCTCACTCAACTTAGTCTCTGTAATTGCTACTATATCTGCCTTACTGTTGTGAATCCTATCTTTTAATTCTACTGCCTTACCACCTAATCCATCAGCATTTGTGTATAACAATCTTAATGAGGCCCCATCCCCTGATCTTCTGTCATTATCTTCTTTATCTCCTCTTTGTCTGGAAGAACTCTGTAACGAAAATTTTTCTTCTGTTCTTCATTTCTTTCATCATTTAACCTTCTTGCCTCTTGCAACAATTTTTTGATCTTTCCCATCTCTTCCTGTGTTCTGTATCGTCTAATGAACACTTCTTTGAATTCTTGAAGGTCTTTTAGACTTTTTTTTCTCAACAATATTTCCCTACATGTTTCCCCTCTCTCAAAGATTACTTTTGTTGGTCTCGGCTTTCCTTCCCTCGAATATTTACCTAGTTGGTGTATGTTTACAATATCCTCAGGACCACAAACTACTCCAAGCTTTCTTATCAGGTCTACAACCCTAGCTTTATTTTCTTCAAGTCTCCCCTGCCATGTTGGCTCCTGGGATTCGCTTATGCCTGAGATCACCACTCTCTTCTCCTTATCAAGTGCCTGTCTGATGAGTGGGTTTGCCCTTTCCATAACAACGTCTTCATTTTTTCGATTACTGTCTCTTTATAGTCAACTGTTTGTATGTTTTCCAGTGCCACCACCTTTACAGCCTCTTTTACTGCCACATTCCCCTTTAGTGCATCAGCAAAGGAAGTTTTCATGGCATCATTTTCCATATTCAGCTCCTGGAACTCTTTTCTGAACTGTTCAATGTTTTCCTTAATCTGGACATTCCAAGCAGCAATCTCGTCTCTCTCAGAGGAGAGCAGTGAACTAACATCTAATTCCTTTAGGTTGTCATTCAGCTGTTTGTTTTTATCTTCTTGTTTAGAAATTCTAGATTCCAGTTGACTCTTTTCCCCTTCCAACTTCTTTATTCTTTTTTCTAGTTCCTTTCTCTCCTGCCCTTGTGCTTTATTTGCTTCCTCCAAAGATCTTATTTGCTCTCTGAGTGTTTCATTCTCTTTCATTTCTCCATCCATATTCCGAATTTTATCATCAAGGCTTATAACCATTGCCTCTAAATTCTTGATTTTCTGTTTAAGTCTCCTAATGGCTACCCCTCCTACCGACCCATGGATGGGAGAGGTTTGGGACAGAGATGGCATCAATTTTATGTTCTCCCTCTCACAGAATATAGAAAGAAGACGAGAAAGAGGAAAAAAAAAAGAAAAAAACTTTTAATTAAGCTTCACACAGAATTTTTATATCTCCATATAAGTGCTATTTAGTGACTTAGTTCATCTCTTTTCTGGTAACACACATCTTAACTTAAAAACTTGACCATGGTAATTTAAGGATAAAAAGAAAAAGAAAAAAATGCAACAAAACAAAAGTCAAACCTGAAGGAAAATTCGAATTTGTGTCTGAGGTGGCACCCACCTGTTTCTGCTATATATTCTTGCTAAATGATAAACTCACTTGCTAACCAAGTGTGTGTGTGTGTGTGATTACCTAATTGTGATTACCTAATTGTGTTTACGGGAAAGAGCCCAACGCTCATATCTTCCCGTCTCCTGATCCGTTCCATTTTATACTTAGTGATACTTATCATACCTGTCCTTAAAACTATGGATTGAGATAGCATTAACTACCTCCTCGCTTACCGAATTCCAATTATCAACTACTCTTACACTGAAAAAGTATTTCCTTACATCCTGCAAAGAAGTTTTCTTACGAAACTTCAAACTATGACCTCTAGTTCTAGAGCCAGCCATATCAAAATATCGATCCCTATCCACTCTATCATAACCATGAAGGAATTTAAAGACTGTCACCATATCCCCCCCTCACTCTTCTAGCTTCGAGTGATGGTAAGTCTAATTCCCTCACCTCTCATCATAACTGAGATTGCGTATTTCTGGCACCAGTTTCGTGGCATGTCTTTGAACTTTTTCAAGCTTAGCTATGTGCTTTTTCAAGTGCGGATTCCAAAAGGGGGCTGCATATTCGAGTTTTGGCCTCACATAGGTTACATAAATATTTCTGAACATTTCCTTGTCCATGTGCCTGAAGGCTACCCTTACATTTGATATGAATGCATATGCTGCCCTTACTATGCCATTTATATG
Organism: Halocaridina rubra; assembly: GCA_037179515.1. Lineage (NCBI taxonomy): Eukaryota > Metazoa > Arthropoda > Malacostraca > Decapoda > Atyidae > Halocaridina > Halocaridina rubra. Next base: position 22,448 of record JAXCGZ010004031.1, read on the forward strand.
TATTTCTGTAGACAAATCTGCCAGTATGTTTACTCCTAGATCTCTCTCATTTTCTGTCTCTTGAAGTTGTACTCCAGCCACCGAGTAGTCCAGCTTGGGCCTTCTTGCACTTGTACCCATTCTCATTACCTTACATTTTGAAGTATTGAATTTCATTAGCCACTTTTCTGACCACTCATGCAGATTATTTAGATCCTCCTGAAGTTCTCTACCATTGTTCTCGTTTTTTACTTTCTTCACAATCTTTGCATCATCTGCAAACATATTCATGAATGAATTTACAGACTCTGGTAGGTCATTTACATATACAAGGAACAAAAGTGGCCCTAAAACTGAACCCTATGGAACTCCACTACTAACTCTTCTCCATTCAGACACTGAGTGTCTTACTCTAACCCTCTGTTCCCTTCCTTCTAAGTAAGTTTTTATCCATTCCAAAACATTTCCACCTATTCTAGCCATTGATTGCAGCTTCCTAATAAGTCTCCCATGTGGAACAGTGTCAAACGCTTTCTGGAAGTCTAGGAATATGCAAACTGCCCAGCCCTCTCTTTCCTGTAAGATTAGGCTTACCTCATCATAAAATTCTAATAAGTTTGTTACTGTTGATCTACCTTCTCTGAAGCCATGTTGCCTCACTGACAAAAAGTTGAAGGATTCCAAGTGAAGAGAGATATGTTTCCTTAGTAGTTTCTCCATAACTTTGCAAACTATGCTGGTCAAGGAGACTGGTCTATAGTTCAGAGCCATATCCCTCCTTCCCTTTTTGAAGATAGGTATCACATTTGCTTGTTTCCAGCATCTTGGAATCTCCCCCGACTCCAGTGACTCCTTAAATATGATACTTAGTACCACTGATATTGTGTTTGTGCATTTTTTAAGCACATGAGGGGATATGTCATCAGGACCTGTAGCTTTATGAACATCTAAATCCATCAGCGCTTTGCATACCTCTGTGGCTGTAAGGTTGATGTTCTCTAATACTGGCCCTTGAGCTTCTATCACTGCAATCTGAGGGGGTGGGGTATTTTCTACTGTAAATACTGACTGAAACTCCTTGTTCAATTCTTTGCAGATCTCTTCATCCGTCTCAGTGATGCTTCCATCCGCTCTCTTTAGCCTTAAAACCTGTTCTTTTACCTTCAATTTTCCTCTGATAAAGCTGTGGAAAAGCTTGGGATTTTCTTTAGCCTTCCTGGTGATGTCCCTCTCATAGTCTCTCTCTGCCTCTCTCCTTTTACTTAGGTAGTCATTTCTTGCTCGTGTGTGTGTGTGTGTGTGTGTGTGTGTGTGTGTGTGTGTGTGTGTGTGTGTGTGTGTGTGTGTGTGTGTGTGTGTGTGTGTGTGGTGTGTGTGTGTGTGTGTGTGTGTGTGTGTGATTACCTAATTGTGATTACCTAATTGTGTTTACGGGAAAGAGCCCAAAGCTCGTATCTTCCCGTCTCCTGATCGGTTCCATTTTTAGACTTAGTGATACTTATCATACCTGTCCTTAAAACTATGGATTGAGGTAGCATTAACTACCTCCTCGCTTAGCGAATTCCAATTACCAACTACTCTTACACTGAAAAAGTATTTCCTTACATCCTGCAAACAAGTTTTCTTCCGAAGCTTCAAACTATGACCTCTAGTTCTAGAGCCAGCCATATCGAAATATCGATCCCTATCCACTCTATCATAACCATGAAGGAATTTAAAGACTGTCACCATATCCCCCCTTACTCTTCTAGCTTCGAGTGATGGCAAGTCTAATTCCCTCAGCCTCTCATCATAACCGAGATTGCATATTTCTGGCACCAGTTTTGTGGCATGTCTTTGAACTTTTTCAAGCTTAGCTATGTGCTTTTTCAAGTGCGGATTCCAAAAGGGGGCTGCATATTCGAGTTTTGGCCTCACATAGGTTACATAAATATTTCTGAACATTTCCTTGTCCATGTGCCTGAAGGCTACCCTTACATTTGATAAGAATGCATATGCTGCCCTTACTACGCCATTTATATGTATTTCTGGAGACAAATCTGCCAATATGTTTACTCCTAGATCTCTCTCATTTTCTGTCTCCTGAAGTTGTACTCCAGCCACCGAGTAGTCAAGCTTGGGCCTTCTTGCACTTGTACCCATTCTCATTACCTTACATTTTGAGGTATTGAATTTCATTAGCCACTTTTCTGACCACTCATGCAGATTATTTAGATCCTCCTGAAGTTCTCTACCATTGTTCTCGTTTTTTACTTTCTTCACAATCTTTGCATCATCTGCAAACATATTCATGAATGAATTTACAGACTCTGGTAGGTCATTTACATATACAAGGAACAAAAGTGGCCCTAAAACTGAACCCTGTGGAACTCCACTACTAACTCTTCTCCATTCAGACACTGAGTGTCTTACTCTAACCCTCTGTTCCCTTCCTTCTAAGTAAGTTTTTATCCATTCCAAGACATTTCCACCTATTCTAGCCATTGATTGCAGCTTCCTAATAAGTCTCCCATGTGGAACAGTGTCAAACGCTTTCTGGAAGTCTAGGAATATGCAATCTGCCCAGCCCTCTCTTTCCTGTAAGATTTGGCTTACCTCATCATAAAATTCTAATAAGTTTGTTACTGTTGATCTTCCTTCTCTGAAGCCATGTTGCCTCACTGACAAAAAGTTGAAGGATTCCAAGTGAAGAGAGATATGTTTCCTTAGTAGTTTCTCCATAACTTTGCAAACTATGCTGGTCAAGGAAACTGGTCTATAGTTCAGAGCCGTATCCCTCCTTCCCTTTTTGAAGATAGGTATCACATTTGCTTGTTTCCAGCATCTTGGAATCTCCCCCGACTCCAATGACTCCTTAAATATGATACTTAGTGCCACTGATATTGTGTTTGCGCATTTTTTAAGCACATGAGGGGATATGTCATCAGGACCTGTAGCTTTATGAACATCTAAATCCATCAGCGCTTTGCATACCTCTGTGGCTGTAAGGTTGATGTTCTCTAATACCGGCCCTTGAGCTTCTATCACTGCAATCTGAGGGGGTGGGGTATTTTCTACTGTAAATACTGACTGAAACTCCTTGTTCAATTCTTTGCAGATCTCTTCGTCCGTCTCAGTGATGCTTCCATCCGCTCTCTTTAGCCTTAAAACCTGTTCTTTTACCTTCAGTTTTCCTCTGATAAAGCTGTGGAAAAGCTTGGGATTTTCTTTCGCCTTCCTGGTGATGTCCCTCTCATAATCTTTCTCTGCCTCTCTCCTTTTACTTAGGTAGTCATTTCTTGCTCTTTTGTAGGTTTGCCAGGCATTTATGTTTTTTCTCCTCCTATACCTTTTCCAGCATTTGTCTCTCCACTCCTTAGCTCTTTTACACCCATTATCGAACCATTTCTCTCTGGCATGAATTACACCTACTTTGGTGACAGGTATGCAGCAATCTACAATCTTCCCATATTTCTCACAAAAGATGTCATACATTTCTTGTACAGATTTGTTGTAAAATAAGGTTCTCCAGTCAATAACTGCAAAAAGCTCATTCATTTTGATGTAATCTCCTTTCTGATAGTTCCTCCTCATGTCCTCAGTGCCTCTACTCTCAGGAAGAATGTCTTCAATGATATACTCCATCAACAACACACAGTGGTCACTCTTTCCAATTGGTGGTTCATACTCAATATTTTCAATATCCAACACATTATCTGTGAACACCAGATCAAGTAGTGATGGCTCATCCCCACCCCTGGCTCTTGTTGGTTCCATTACATGTTGGTGTAGGAAATTCCCTTGTACGCAATCTAGGAATCTTGCCCCAAAGGAGTCCTCACCACTGTGTGGGTCAAGATTTATCCAATCTATCTCTTTATGATTAAAGTCTCCCATAATCAAAATCCTACATTTTTTCTCCCGCGCCATGTTAACAACTGAGTTTATGACTTCAATCGTACCTATATGACTTTCCTCATAAATTTCAAGCCTATTTTGGTTCCTTGGTGGGTTGTATACAACAGTTATTATAATGCTCTCTGACCCAGTATTTATGCGAGCAACAAGAAATTCCCTGAACTCACTTTCTATAGCCAAGTTTATCTCTTCAACTTGAATCCTCTCACTTATGAGCAGTGCTATCCCTCCACCAGTCCTCTCAGATCTTTCGACCCTTAGTATTCTGAAGCCCTTAGGAAAAACTGTGACACTGTTTATGTCCTCACTCAACTTAGTCTCTGTAATTGTTACTATATCTGCCTTACTGTTGTGAATCCTATCTTTTAATTCTACTGCCTTACCAGCTAATCCATCAGCATTTGTGTATAACAATCTTAATGAGGCCCCATCCCCTGATCTTCTGTCATTATCTTCTTTATCTCCCCTTTGTCTGGAAGTATTCCGTAACGAAAATTTTTCTTCTCTTCTTCATTTCTTTCATCATTTAACCTTCTTGCCTCTTGCAACAAGTTTTTGATCTTTCCCATCTCTTCCTGTGTTCTGTATCGTCTAATGAACACTTCTTTGCATTCTTGAAGGTCTTTTAGACTTTTTTTTCTCAACAATATTTCCCTACATGTCTCCCCTCTCTCAAAGGTTACTTTTGTTGGTCTCGGCTTTCCTTCCCTCGAATATTTACCTAGTTGGTGCATGTTTACAATATCCTCAGGACACACACTACTGTGTGTGTGTGTGTGTGTGTGTGTGTGTGTGTGTGTGTGTGTGTGTGTGTGTGTGTGTGTGTGTGTGTGTGTGTGTGTGTGTGTGTGTGTGTGTGTGTGTGTGTGTGTGGTGTGTGTGTGTGTGTGTGTGTGTGTGTGTGTGTGTGTGTGTGTGTGTGTGTGTGTGTGTGTGTGTGTGTGTGTGTGTGTGTGTGTGTGTGTGTGTGTGTGTGTGTGTGTGTGTGTGTGTGTGTGTGTGTGTGTGTGTGTGTGTGTGTGTGTGTGTGTGTGTGTGTGTGTGTGTGTGTGTGTGTGTGTGTGTGTGTGTGTGTGTGTGTGTGTGTGTGTGTGTGTGTGTGTGTGTGTGTGTGTGTGTGTGTGTGTGTGTGTGTGTGTGTGTGTGTGTGTGTGTGTGTGTGTGTGTGTGTGTGTGTGTGTGTGTGTGTGTGTGTGGTGTGTGTGTGTGTGTGTGTGTGTGTGTGTGTGTGTGTGTGTGTGTGTGTGTGTGTGTGTGTGTGTGTGTGTGTGTGTGTGTGTGTGTGTGTGTGTGTGTGTGTGTGTGTGTGTGTGTGTGTGTGTGTGTGTGTGTGTGTGTGTGTGTGTGTGTGTGTGTGTGTGTGTGTGTGTGTGTGTGTGTGTGTGTGTGTGTGTGTGTGTGTGTGTGTGTGTGTGTGTGTGTGTGTGTGTGTGTGTGTGTGTGTGTGTGTGTGTGTGTGTGTGTGTGTGTGTGTGTGTGTGTGTGTGTGTGTGTGTGTGTGTGTGTGTGTGTGTGTGTGTGTGTGTGTGTGTGTGTGTGTGTGTGTGTGTGTGTGTGTGTGTGTGTGTGTGTGTGTGTGTGTGTGTGTGTGTGTGTGTGATTACCTAATTGTGATTACCTAATTGTGTTTACGGGAAAGAGCCCAAAGCTCGTATCTTCCCGTCTCCTGATCGGTTCCATTTTTAGACTTAGTGATACTTATCATACCTGTCCTTAAAACTATGGATTGAGGTAGCATTAACTACCTCCTCGCTTAGCGAATTCCAATTATCAACTACTCTTACACTGAAAAAGTATTTCCTTACATCCTGCAAACAAGTTTTCTTCCGAAGCTTCAAACTATGACCTCTAGTTCTAGAGCCAGCCATATCGAAATATCGATCCCTATCCACTCTATCATAACCATGAAGGAATTTAAAGACTGTCACCATATCCCCCCTTACTCTTCTAGCTTCGAGTGATGGCAAGTCTAATTCCCTCAGCCTCTCATCATAACCGAGATTGCGTATTTCTGGCACCAGTTTCGTGGCATGTCTTTGAACTTTTTCAAGCTTACCTATGTGCTTTTTCAAGTGCGGATTCCAAAAGGGGGCTGCATATTCGAGTTTTGGCCTCACATAGGTTACATAAATATTTCTGAACATTTCCTTGTCCATGTGCCTGAAGGCTACCCTTACATTTGATAAGAATGCATATGCTGCCCTTACTACGCCATTTATATGTATTTCTGGAGACAAATCTGCCAATATGTTTACTCCTAGATCTCTCTCATTTTCTGTCTCCTGAAGCTGTACTCCAGCCACCGAGTAGTCAAGCTTGGGCCTTCTTGCACTTGTACCCATTCTCATTACCTTACATTTTGAGGTATTGAATTTCATTAGCCACTTTTCTGACCACTCATGCAGATTATTTAGATCCTCCTGAAGTTCTCTACCATTGTTCTCGTTTTTTACTTTCTTCACAATCTTTGCATCATCTGCAAACATATTCATGAATGAATTTACAGACTCTGGTAGGTCATTTACATATACAAGGAACAAAAGTGGCCCTAAAACTGAACCCTGTGGAACTCCACTACTAACTCTTCTCCATTCAGACACTGAGTGTCTTACTCTAACCCTCTGTTCCCTTCCTTCTAAGTAAGTTTTTATCCATTCCAAGACATTTCCACCTATTCTAGCCATTGATTGCAGCTTCCTAATAAGTCTCCCATGTGGAACAGTGTCAAATGCTTTCTGGAAGTCTAGGAATATGCAATCTGCCCAACCCTCTCTTTCCTGTAAGATTTGGCTTACCTCATCATAAAATTCTAATAAGTTTGTTACTGTTGATCTTCCTTCTCTGAAGCCATGTTGCCTCACTGACAAAAAGTTGAAGGATTCCAAGTGAAGAGAGATATGTTTCCTTAGTAGTTTCTCCATAAGTTTGCAAACTATGCTGGTCAAGGAAACTGGTCTATAGTTCAGAGCCGTATCCCTCCTTCCCTTTTTGAAGATAGGTATCACATTTGCTTGTTTCCAGCATCTTGGAATCTCCCCCGACTCCAATGACTCCTTAAATATGATACTTAGTGCCACTGATATTGTGTTTGCGCATTTTTTAAGCACATGAGGGGATATGTCATCAGGACCTGTAGCTTTATGAACATCTAAATCCATCAGCGCCTTGCATACCTCTGTGGCTGTAAGGTTGATGTTCTCTAATACCGGCCCTTGAGCTTCTATCACTGCAATCTGAGGGGGTGGGGTATTTTCTACTGTAAATACTGACTGAAACTCCTTGTTCAATTCTTTGCAGATCTCTTCGTCCGTCTCAGTGATGCTTCCATCCGCTCTCTTTAGCCTTAAAACCTGTTCTTTTACCTTCAGTTTTCCTCTGATAAAGCTGTGGAAAAGCTTGGGATTTTCTTTAGCCTTCCTGGTGATGTCCCTCTCATAATCTTTCTCTGCCTCTCTCCTTTTACTTAGGTAGTCATTTCTTGCTCTTTTGTAGGTTTGCCAGGCATTTATGTTTTTTCTCCTCCTATACCTTTTCCAGCATTTGTCTCTCCACTCCTTAGCTCTTTTACACCCATTATCGAACCATTTCTCTCTGGCATGAATTACACCTACTTTGGTGACAGGTATGCAGCAATCTACTATCTTCCCATATTTCTCACAAAAGATGTCATACATTTCTTGTACAGATTTGTTGTAAAATAAGGTTCTCCAGTCAATAACTGCAAAAAACTCATTCATTTTGATGTAATCTCCTTTCTGATAGTTCCTCCTCATGTCCTCAGTGCCTCTACTCTCAAGAAGAATGTCTTCAATGATATACTCCATCAACAACACACAGTGGTCACTCTTTCCAATTGGTGGTTCATACTCAATATTTTCAATATCCAACACATTATCTGTGAACACCAGATCAAGTAGTGATGGCTCATCCCCACCCCTGGCTCTTGTTGGTTCCATTACATGTTGGTGTAGGAAATTCCCTTGTACGCAATCTAGGAATCTTGCCCCAAAGGAGTCCTCACCACTGTGTGGGTCAAGATTTATCCAATCTATCTCTTTATGATTAAAGTCTCCCATAATCAAAATCCTACATTTTTTCTCCCGCGCCATGTTAACAACTGAGTTTATGACTTCAATCGTACCTATATGACTTTCCTCATAAATTTCAAGCCTATTTTGGTTCCTTGGTGGGTTGTATACAACAGTTATTATAAGTGTGTGTGTGTGTGTGTGTGTGTGTGTGTGTGTGTGTGTGTGTGTGTGTGTGTGTGTGTGGTGTGTGTGTGTGTGTGTGTGTGTGTGTGTGTGTGGTGTGTGTGTGTGTGTGTGTGTGTGTGTGTGTGTGTGTGTGTGTGTGTGTGTGTGTGTGTGTGTGTGTGTGTGTGTGTGTGTGTGTGTGTGTGTGTGTGTGTGTGTGTGTGTGTGTGTGTGTGTGTGTGTGTGTGTGTGTGTGTGTGTGTGTGTGTGTGTGTGTGTGTGTGTGTGTGTGTGTGTGTGTGTGTGTGTGTGTGTGTGTGTGTGTGTGTGTGTGTGTGTGTGTGTGTGTGTGTGTGTGTGTGTGTGTGTGTGTGTGTGTGTGTGTGTGTGTGTGTGTGTGTGTGTGTGTGTGTGTGTGTGTGTGTGTGTGTGTGTGTGTGTGTGTGTGTGTGTGTGTGTGTGTGTGTGTGTGTGTGTGTGTGTGTGTGTGTGTGTGTGTGTGTGTGTGTGTGTGTGTGTGTGTGTGTGTGTGTGTGTGTGTGTGTGTGTGTGTGTGTGTGTGTGTGTGTGTGTGTGTGTGTGTGTGTGTGTGTGTGTGTGTGTGTGTGTGTGTGTGTGTGTGTGTGTGTGTGTGTGTGTGTGTGTGTGTGTGTGTGTGTGTGTGTGTGTGTGTGTGTGTGTGTGTGTGTGTGTGTGTGTGTGTGTGTGTGTGTGTGTGTGTGTGTGTGTGTGTGTGTGTGTGTGTGTGTGTGTGTGTGTGTGTGTGTGTGTGTGTGTGTGTGTGTGTGTGTGTGTGTGTGTGTGTGTGTGTGTGTGTGTGTGTGTGTGTGTGATTACCTAATTGTGATTACCTAATTGTGTTTACGGGAAAGGGCCCAAAGTTCGTATCTTCCCGTCTCCTGATCGGTTCCATTTTATACTTAGTGATACTTATCATACCTGTCCTTAAAACTATGGATTGAGATAGCATTAACTACCTCCTCGCTTACCGAATTCCAATTATCAACTACTCTTACACTGAAAAAGTATTTCCTTACATCCTGCAAAGAAGTTTTCTTACCAAGCTTCAAACTATGACCTCTAGTTCTAGAGCCAGCCATATCAAAATATCGATCCCTATCCACTCTATCATAACCATGAAGGAATTTAAAGACTGTCACCATATCCCCCCTCACTCTTCTAGCTTCGAGTGATGGTAAGTCTAATTCCCTCAGCCTCTCATCATAACTGAGATTGCGTATTTCTGGCACCAGTTTGTGTGTGTGTGTGTGTGTGTGTGTGGAGGTAATTGTTAGGGGTTATAGTGGTGGGGGAGACGATCAGCGGCGTCACACGGTGTATATGTGCATGTTTGTATGTACGTGTGCTTGTGTGTGTGTGTGTCCAGCTTAACCGATTTCCGTTCCGTTCTACAGTAGTCTCTCTCTCTTTGTTGACTCCTCGTTTCCAATCTCAGCTATGTGGCTTCCTTTATACATTAACTTGCTTCATTTATTTTTCTATATCTTCCTTTGATCATCTCTGTATTTTTCTTTCTATCTAGCTGTCATAGTTTAATATATAGTATCCTTTGCTTAGTTAGTACTCTATTATCTCTATACAAAAATGAAACTAACTTTTTTTTAGCGTACAGTGCTCCCTAATTTATCATGGGGATTTGGTTCAGGGACTGGCTGCGATAGGTGAAAAACCGTGAAGTAGGAGCACCATTAAAAAAATAAATATATAAAAAAAATAAATAAAAATAATAATAATAATAATAAAAATAATAATGATTGTGACCACCAGGACAGGCAAAAAAATAACAAAATAAAACAGCCTTTATGGCCATGAAGAATACATAAAGTAAAGAGAAAAAGAGATGGAGAGTGTAATGACCTGTCAGATGTGAAGGGATTATAAATGATGTGTGAAGAATATCCAATTCTCTGCTGGGTTTTAATATACCTCTGTGTTACTTTCATGATGTCTATTCCAAAATTCTCCTTAAACCTTATTATTATTATTATTATTATTATTATTGCTATTATTGGCGACAATAATTTTCCTTTAATGATGTTTAATGATGACTGTGGAGATTTTTATGATTATTATTATTATTATTATTATTACTAGGTTGTCATTAAACCATTATTTTTACAATAAATAATGTAGTTCTGTTTGAATGAACAAGAGTTAATTAAAGATGTCTCTCTCTCTCTCTCTCTCTCTCTCTCTCTCTGTGTGTGTGTGTCAACGTCTACCAATTGTCGTCATCTATCATGTCCTCTTTTTCATATTCATTATAGATATTTTATATTTCTTTTTACCTTTACTGTATAAACCCTCCCTGCACTGTTAACAAACCACCCCTTCCTTTATTAATATGAAAAAAAGCATTAAGAACAAACAGCAAACAAACTTCCGATATAATATCGTCAGGGAAATACATGTAGAGAATATATATATTCCATTTAAGTTTCCCATTTACAGTACAATATACGTTTTCTTTGAAACGAATAGTATACGTTTTCTTTTTCTCTCAGATGACTTTATTTACCTTAAGATTTTGTGCAGCATGGTCGATAGATGGAATAATATATATAACCAAAGAATATTAACAAAACTATAATCTTGAAAATTAGATAAACCCCAAATAGGGTGAGTAAATAAATATTTTATGAGTAAAATATTGTGCCTGAATAAGCATCAGCTGATACAGAAGCAGCATAACGTTTGGTTAGAGGTTTGTTCTCCCGCATCCTCCTCCTCTTCTACTGCTTAATGAGATCGAATATTATGAAGAGAACTGATAAAAAGCAATATGAACAAACAGCAAACAAACTTTTGATATAATATCGTCAGGGAAATATCGTGCAAGGGTGCATCAGCTGATATGGAAGCGCCAAAACGTTTGCAGATAGAGGTTCGTTCTCCCGTATCCTCTTCCTCTTCTACCGCTTAATGCAATCGAATATTATGAAGAGAATTGAAAAAATCATTAAGAACAAACAGCAAACAAACTTGCAATATAATATCATCAGGGAAATAGCGTGCGAGGGTGTATCAGCTGACATGGAAGCGCCTAAACGGTTGCAATTAGAGGTTCTCCCGCAACCTCCTCCTCTTCTACCGCTTAATGCGATTGAATATTATAGAGAGAATTGAAAAAAAGCATTAAGAACAAACAGCAAACAAACTTGAAATATAATATCGTCAGGGAAATAGTGTGCGAGGGTGTATCAGCTGATACGGAAGCGCCAAAACATTTGCAGATAGAGGTTCGTTCTCCAGCATCCTCCTCCTCTTCTACCGCTTAACGCGATCGAATATTATGAAGAGAATTAAAAAAAAAAAGCATTAAGAACAAACAGTAAACAAACTTTCAATATAATATAATCAGGGAAATAGCGTGTAGAGAATATATATATAGATTTCATTTAAGTTTCCCATGTACAGTACGATATACGCTTTCTTTTTCTCTCAGCTGACTTTGTTTACCTTAAGATTTCGTGCAACATGGTCGATATTTAAAGAAGATTGAATTATGTTTAGAACCAAGGAATATTAACACTATACTCTTGAAAATTAGATAAACCCCTAACCTAACCTAACCTACGTGCTTGAATAGTGATAAGCATCAGCTGATACGGAAGCGGCAAAACGTTTTGGTTAGAGGTTCGTTCTCCCGCATCCTCCTTCTCATCTACCGCTTAATGCGATCGAATATCATGAAGAAAATTGAAAAAAGCATCAAGAACAAACAGCAAACAAACTTTCAATATAATATCGTCAGGGAAATAGTGTGCGAGGGTGCAACAGCTGATACGGAGGCAAACAAACAAACAAACATTTCCATTTTTGTACAATGGTTATTTTTCTAAGATTAAAAGTGACTTGTAGGTAGACATGTAATTGAACTAATAAGTAAGAGGGTGATACATACAGTTAAATTAAATGTAGCTTTCCTAGAAAATAATAATGCTGTAATAAAAATGTTAACAATAATGTTAATAATAAAGTAGTAGTAATAACACTCGCTACAGTATCGTTATTATCGGCATCATCACCATATCTGTTTTCCTTACAATGAGAATAATTAGCTATTAACTTAGAGAACAGAGAAGTCGATATTAGTTTACATATAGAGAAGTCAGTGTTTAGGGAAATTGCATTAATCATTAAGTTAATTTATGTGTGAGCAGCAAATATTTGTCCAAAAGAAAACTATATAGATTGCCTTTGAAAGCTGCGAAGGAGGATGCATTGTTAAGATGGCTCATGGCACCATAAAAGCTGTTTAATTTTACTAGTTTTTGGCCCGTCCTGGTGTCACAGTCATATATATATATATATATATATTGCTTTGTTTTTTCTGCTCACCAAAAAAATCCGCGATGCACTGAATTCGCGGTAGGTGAATCACGATATAGCGAGAAATTACTATATATATATATATATATATATATATATATATATATATATATATATATATATATATATATATATATATATATATATATATATATATATATATATATATATATATATATATATATATATATATATATATATATATATATATATATATATATATATATATATATATATATATATATATATATATATATATATATATATATATATATATATATATATATATATATATATATATATATATATATATATATATATATATATATATATATATATATATATATATATATATATATATATATATATATATATATATATATATATATATATATATATATATATATATATATATATATATATATATATATATATATATATATATATATATATATATATATATATATATATATATATATATATATATATATATATATATATATATATATATATATATATATATATATATATATATATATATATATATATATATATATATATATATATATATATATATATATATATATATATATGGTTTTTACCATAAACTTTTATAAACCAACTTTTCCCTATGTGTTTTACATAAGATTATTCTTTAAAAATTCAAATGATATAGTGCTCGACTTCCACTCAAGCTAAAGGCCCAGAGTTCCACTCCCCACAGGATGCACATACATCTCTTAGTAAGAGCCATTTGGGAGACGGGAAGCATACTGGTAACCTACGCGGGAAGGCCCTCATTAAAATACCCAGCAACCCGATTCCGCCCTTCAAAACTGTTAATGCCATAATCAAACTTCTTACCTCATAAGGAGAAGGGTGAATACGCTCACCAAACACAACTTGTCCCAAATTTTCAACCACAGTTTCATCCTTAGCAGCTTTACAGAAGTCGAAACTGAAATATTTAGAATTTAAATAAGTTAATTTTCTTCTACGGCTACAAATACAGTATTGATGACTCCTTAACCTTATCAGATAATCAAAAGAAATTGTTGCATGCTTTTCTTTATTGTATTAATTCCAGGGTAAGATTACTTCTTCATATATTGCACAATACGTACATATTCAAAGATATTTCAAATAAAAAAAATTTTGAGCATAGAAGTGCTCATATAATGAGCCCTTGAATAGCTAAAACATTCACCTATTGTGCAAATCTCTTGGGTATTAAAGGTACCTATGGATGTAATTAGTACAATGTACAAGACTTAGGCTCTTGGCATGATTGAGCTGTAAGTATGTAATATAATTTATCAAAGCAGAAACTGAAAATGATTGATTACTATGAAATATTATTAATTGGAATTTCATTTCCTGCAATTATTGTAAAATCCATAGGTTCCAAGAATACTTTATAGATTTTTTGCAAAACAAGAAAAGAGCTTATTTGCTTTCAGTGTGAATATCTTACGTAACAAACTGCACACCTTCTCCATAGAGATGGGTTTGCAACATGTCATCAGTTTTAGAATTTTTTCTCCCTAAGCGACTAATTCAAAAGTAAGAATAAGCAAGATGTATCTTTGATTATGTAGTGATTGAAAATTCCAATTAACACAAATTTGTGTGCACTGACATCAACAATCAGGTATACATCGCATTGTTCATTAGCATATGTCTTCACCAGCAAAAGCATCTGCACAGAAGGATTCTAATAGTGACAAATAATTCACCAATAAATCTATGATAGGTAAATCAAAGTTTTTTCAAAAGCACAATGGGTTAAACGAAAATCTTATACTTACTGATCGTACTCATACGGGATGACAGACTCCTCCGAATTCAGTCGATTGACGTACAGTGGTATATGATACTGAAATACAGAACATATTCTTACAATGAACATCCAGCTTATTATAATTAACAAAAATCATAAAATCCTTCATCATAGAGTCTGTATTGAAAAAAATCCTTAAATGCTGAGTGGCCGCTGAGCTCATTTAATTCTGATTCTTCTATTACATGATTCAAGTGATAGCTATACATAATTTCCATAAGCTAATATTTCATGTATGTACTTCATAACCACGATAATGAGTGTAAAAACATTTTGCAACCAAAGGCAACATCCCAAGATCAGGTGCTTAAGAAAATTCTTTCAGCCTGTCTCCGTTTCTAATACCATTCTCTTATTTCTGCCTTGTCCTTGTGATACTACAAATTCTTCTTAGATGTTTTCTTGATGCCTGGTTCAACGAGGCCATTTTCTATGTTCAACCCACTCATTCATATTTAAAAAAAAAAAAAAAAATTGTAATCAAGGTCATCCATCATAGGAAATGCTGTTCAAGTGATATGGTCATAAGGATGAAGGTTGAAACACAGAAAAAAAAAATTATTATTATTATTATTATATACACTAGCCCCCCTCTTATAAAGATGGTGGCTGAGCCAAAGAACACACAATACATACAACCCAAGACACACCTCAATCACTCCCCTTAGCTCCTTGGGAATAAATTGTAACAACTCCCCTTTACCATCCTGCTTGGGTCATCAACAGGGTAGGTGGGAATGAAATTTCTGCCATGAGGCCCGACAGCCACTGCTGGTTTACCCCCACTGCATAATTACATGGGATCCCCCCCATTGTGGCCTTTCCACAAGGGATGCCAAGGTATGTGTACATATCTTGAAGAAATACTCGGTAGCGTGTAGGTTGATAGATACAAATGGTTTGGGAGGGGAACTTCTTGTATATAATTCTTGGTTACATGAGGAGCAGAGTGCCATTACTGACCCCAAAGTTCTTCTCTCTAACTTCACACTTCTCCGACATTTAGCTGTAGTCTGAAAAAGCATTATGACTGGGTATTACCACACGGGTTTCTTAACTGCAAAAGAATGGTGCAGGCGTGCTCCGTAATCCAATGACAATACCTAATTTTGAATCTCAGGTGCTCACTGGCTCACATCCCCGCCCGGGGTTTCCTGAGGAAAATAACAGCTGTGTTTAGGCAGGCTTTGGACGCCAAATTTTGGGCCTATACAAAGAGAATGACCATATGGTCTCTCTCTAAAGGAACGAAAGAGTGTCATGTAAGCACGACACAACACCTGCCCGTTACAGTTAAGTGTGCTAGTAAGCATAAGAAAACTCTTTGGCCCGTGTCATCTATAAACAATCTTCCTCCACTCGTTTCTATCTTTTGCACCCCTTCCTTGCTCCACTGACATCCATTGCTCTTTTTACCCCATCCATCCATCTCATTTTAAGTCTTTCTTTTGGTTTTGCTCCAGCCACTCTCCACTCTCTTTGCTAGTTGTTCATCACTCATCCTTTCCATGTGTCCAAACCACTTCTATACTCTCTGATCTAATTAATGCAACAGTTTTCTTTCAACACCTTTTCTCTGCCTCACCTTCTCATTTATCACTCTAACTATTCTAGATAGACCAATCATACTTTAAAAGCATCTCATCTCCATTACATTTAACTTGTTCTTTTCATCCTCTCTAGCATTCTAAGTATCTGGTCAATACAACGCTGTAGGTACAATCACACCTTCATGTATCATTTTCTTTGCACTCATTCCTAAATACCTATTTCTCATCACACTTTTCATCCCACACAGACACTCAATCGTTTCCCTCACTCTATGACTTACCTCCACATTCACTTGTCCCTTACCAGCAACGTGACCCCAGATACATAAAACTCCTAACTTCCTCAAGCATCTCTACACGCCTTCTCACATTCAATCTGTCGACATTAACACTCCTGGTAAATCTCATGACTTTATTCTTACCAATATTCACCTGCAACTTCCTTCCTTTACACACCCTAACAAATTCAGTCACCAATAATCCAGTTCATCCTCAGAATCACCCACCAGTGCTGTCATCTGCAATTAACAGCTGATTCACATTCCACAACCTTCCATTCCGACCAACTAATTCCAAGCCTCTGTCTAGCACTCTTTTATTTACTTCTCTTACAATTCAATCCATATATACAGACACACCCCAACTTACAAACGAATTAGGTTCCTAAAGTCTATTAGTAAGCTTAAAAAAAAAAAAAATACCGTTACAGTAAATAAATATGCAATACAGTACAGTACTTAGGCTAAAGACACTTAGCTACAACATAAAACATGAAGTATGCAGTAATAATAAATTTTATTACAGTAATAATAACGTAATAATACAGTAGAGTACAATAATACATACATTAATATTGTATATGGGTAAACAATGGGTAGGGTTTTGTTTGTATCTGTGAATGTTCGGAACTCGGTTGCTCAGGAGCAGGGAAACTTCTGAACATTAAACCATGGCGACATTACACAACCTTGATGTAACTCCACATTACCTCAAATCAAATGCTCATACCATTCTTGATTCTTAACACATGCTCTACTATTCAAGTAAAAACTCTTGTCTGCATTCAACAAATTTCCCCTTATTCCATACAATTGCAATACACCCACAACAACTCTCTATCAACCCTGTCATAAGCTTTTTCTATCAACCTGTCATAAGCTTTCTCTTAGTCCACAAAAGCCCAAAAAGAGCCTTAACCTTTCTTTAAAAACTTCTCACACATCTAAATATCAATAACTGATCAACACTCCCTTCCTCTCCTCAACCCACAGCATTCTTCCACAATCAGTCTCTCAGTACCTTACAAATTCTCACAATTAATAACTCTTCCATATATACCTAGTTCTTAGAACAATGCGGAGATAAGTTCCCAGAAGTGCTGCGTATTGTAATAATCGCGTAACGTAGAGAGTCATTTTCCATAGGACACAATGATAAAGGGTATAGATACATTTCACAACCATGCATAGACACACTACACCAAAGATAAGAGATAAGTAAAACATATTTTATAAGTACATAAAGTAGAAAGACCTATAGTTATTTATATTAACATACAAATAGTGTACAGTACAAAAGATATACAGATTTACTGTACAGGAAACAAATTAATGCGCTCTATTAATCGATGGGCAACAGGCATACAATGGGACGTACAAGGGTGGCGGTGAGCATGAGGAATTAAGGAGAACTTACCTCAATCTGCAAACATTTTTGCTCTACAACGCTTTTTCCCTGACGATATTATATGGCAAGTTTGTTTCCTGTTTGTTCTTAATGCTTTTTCCATTCTCTCCATAACATCCAATCGCATTAAGCGGTAGAAGAGGAGGAGGATACAGAGAACGAATCTCTATCTGCAAACATTTTTCCTCCTCCGTATCAGCTAATGCAATCTCACACGCTATTTCCCTTATGATTTTATATAGAACGATTGTTTGCCGTTTGTTCTTAATGCTTTCTTTTCATTCTCTCCATAATATCCGATCACATTAAGCGGTATAAGAGGAGGAGGATGCAGGAGAACGAATCTCTATCTGCAAACATATTTTATTACTACATAGCAAAGCAGAAAGGCCTGTATCTATTTTTAAGAGTATACAAAGGATATTCATATTCACTTTACAGCTAGAAGTTAACATACATTACTGTACTGTACTCTATTATGCAATGGGCAACAATCATACAGTACACTGGGACATGTATGGTGGCCGTGAGCAAGTAACTTATGCAGTAGAAGAGGAGGAGGATGCAGGAGAATGAACCTCTATCTGCAAATGTAAACAAAGATAAAATAAAAATTATAAATAACCAAAGCAAGATTAAAAAAAGAAAAAAAATTAATTATGCAATGCCTAAATCTACCAAATGACAGATTAAAGAAACTTAATCTACATTCTCTAGAGAAGCGCAGAGTTAGGGGGGGCATGATACAAATAATGAAATGAATAATACTTGTGCAGAGAAATTAGTCAGTAAGGGTTCAGTAAATAGTGGGTCAAATAACTGGGAGTCTAAGGATAATAACCATTTGTTACATAGAACAAATATTAACAAAAAGAATAGCCACAAGAAGGGTAAACCTAGAGAAATTTTAAAAGTATATTATGCAAATAGCTGTAGTTTAGGTAACAAGATAGAAGAACTGAGAGCCATAGTATGTAATGAGAGACCGGATATAATATGCATTAGTGAAAGTTGGATTAATTTAGAAAGCAAACACCTTAAAGCTGAGTACATAATTACAGGATATAAACTTTATAATGCTGATTGCAGTGCAGATAGAAGAGGGGAGGGGTAATTATGTATATTAAAGATAGCCTCAGAAGCTGCATTAAGTCTGGAATTAAGACAAATCTAAATTCAGAAACCTTATGGGTTGAAATTAAAAATAATATAGAAAGTCTAGTTGTAGGAGTAGTCTACAGACCACCTGATCTAGATAATATAAAGTCGCAAGTTATATACGATGAAATTTCTAAAGTGACCAGGTCAAATAGAGTTTGCATTGTAGGCGATTTTAATTTTAGAAATATTAACTGGGAAACCATAACAGGTGATAGTAGCTCTAAGGAGTTTTTGGAAGTAGTAGAAGACAATTTCCTTTCTCAGCATGTACTTGAAGCAACACGGGGGGTGAATATACTAGATTTAGTTCTTAGTAATAGAGAGAATATGGTTACAAATTTAGAAGTTGGTGAAAAATTGGGCAACAGTGACCATGATTCCATTAGATTTAACATAATTTTCAAGGAAACTATAAAGGAAAATAAGAATATTGTTCCAAACTTTAGAGCAGGAGATTTTGAGGGTTTAAAAACTAAATTATCTAATGAGGTATGGGAAGGGATTTCTGGGGTACAGATGTGGGTAGCTAATCCAGCAGGTCAGGTCGCAGGTAGCAGATTACCCCGAGATTTGACAACCACATGCCAAGGATTATCACAAGATAAGATCAATACATTAAATTCTCTCACAGGAAAGAACAGAAGTCCGTCAGTTAATATAAATTTGGATGAGGAATATAACAATTTTGTCATGACTCTGAGGAATAGTCAGAGAGACTATATTCCCATGAAACATTGCAGATCAAGAAAATATGACCCTAAATGGATGAACAATAGAATAAAGAATCTTATAGGTATTAAAAGAGGAATATACAGGAAACTAAAAAGAGGTGAAGAGCAGATGAGGCAGCAATATATACAGTTAAACAGGGAACTTAAAAAGATAGTTAGAGAGTCGAAAAGAAAATACGAAGTTAGAATAGCAGGAGAAGCTAAAGAAAATCCAAAAGGGTTTTATCAACATTATCAAACAAAATTTAAGGAAAAAGTCGGACCAATTGAAGTAGCCAATGGCCATATCACAGATGACGATAAAGTGATGTGTACATGTTTAAATGATTATTTCTTATCTGTATTTACCAATGAAAACTTAGAAAATATTCCGGAAGTAGAATCCATTTACAGAGACAGTCCCGATAATATACTTACTTCAATAAATATTACGAGAGAGGAGGTAATAAAAGAAATAGATAAATTAAAGGCTCATAAATCTCCGGGACCTGATGGAATATATGCTAGAATATTAAAGGAATGCAAGGAAGAGCTTAGTTGTCCGCTAACTGCATTATTTAATAATTCAATAAAATTAGGATCGGTACCCATGGAGTGGAAATTGGCAGATGTGGTACCAATATTTAAAAAAGGAGAACGAGTTAAAAAGAATAATTATAGGCCGGTAAGTTTAACGTCAACAGTGGGTAAGATTCTAGAATCCATAATTGCAACTAAAATAAGGGCACATCTAGAATTACATAGACTGATAAAACTTTCACAACACAGGTTTCTTAAGGGTTTTTCGTGCCTTACAAACTTACTGTCTTTTTATTCAGAAGTTTACGAGGCAGTAGATTGTGGCAAAGAATATGATACAATATATCTAGATTTTAGCAAAGCTTTCGATAGAGTTCCTCACAAAAGATTAGTTAAAAAGCTGGAAGCTCATGGTATAGGAGGAGCTGTTCTCAGATGGATCAAACAATGGTTAAAAGACAGAAAACAGAGGGTTTGCATAAATGGAGAGAAATCGGAGTGGGGCTCGGTTACTAGCGGTGTACCACAAGGCTCGGTACTGGGTCCCCTATTATTCATCGTATAACTAAATGATCTGGATTCGGATATCAGTAGTAACCTAAGTAAATTCGCAGACGACACTACACTAGGAAGAATTATAAATGGAAAAGAAGACATTCATGCTTTACAGGAAGATCTAAATAGATTATCTGAATGGTCGGACAAATGGCAAATGGAAATTAATGTTGAAAAATGTAAAGTAGTTAAAATGGGTTCTATAAAAGACAATACTAGTTATAAGCTAAATAACCATGAAATCATGAGTTCTCAGTGTGAAAGGGATTTGGGAGTTCTTGTGAGTAGGAGTCTTAAACCAAGAGAGCAATGCACAGCAGTCAGAAATAAAGCAAACAGAATTTTAGGATTTATCTCAAGAAGTGTTAGCAATAGGACGGAAAAAGTTATTTTGCAGCTCTATCTTGCATTAGTTAGGCCCCATTTAGATTATGCTGTGCAATTCTGGTCACCCTATTATAGGATGGAAATTGAATCCTTGGAGAGAGTGCAGCGAAGAATGACCAAGATGATACACAATATCAGAAATCTACCATATGAGGACAGATTAAAAAAACTTAATCTACATTCTCTAGAGAGGCGAAGAGTTAGGGGGGATATGATTGAAGTGTATAAATGGTTTAAAGGGATTAACAAGGGAGATATTAATAAAGTTTTAAAAATTCATGATCAAACCAGAACTCGTAATAATAGATTTAAGCTTGATAAATTTAGGTTCAGAAGGGAAATTGGTAAAAATTGGTTTGGTAATAGAGTAGCTGATGCATGGAACAAGCTTCCTAGTAGGATAGTAAATGCCAATACCTTAGACACCTTCAAATGTAGATTAGATAGACATATGACAGAGGTAGGGTGGGTATGAATAGGTTAGTGCTTATTAGAAAAATCATAAAAAGAAAAATAGTATAAATAAGTACAGTAGAATAGAATAGGTTAGACATGCTGAAAATACAATTCAAAAATGGAGCTGCCTCGCGTGTGCCAGTAGGCATGTTGCAGTGTCCTCTATTCTTATGTTCTTATGATTGAGGTGTGTAAATGGTTTAAAGGGATAAACAAGGGTGATATTAATAAAGTTTTAAACATTCATGATCAAACCAGAACTCGTATGGGTAATGGATTTAATCTTGATAAATTTAGGTTCAGAAGGGAAATTGGTGAAAATTGGCTTGGTAATACCGTAGAGTATTCTTAGTACGATAATAAATGCCAATACCTTAGACACCTTCAAATGTAGATTAGATAGACATATGACAGAGGTAGGGTGGGTGTATATATAATGTATAATGATGATGATCTTTTCTTATCATAATTGTCTTTGTACTCGTTTAAGAAGCGCCCGTGGGCACTTATTTACTATATATATATATATATATATATATATATATATATATATATATATATATATATATATATATATATATATATATATATATATATATATATATATATAAAATATATTTTTTTTTTTTGGGGGGGGGGGCATTATTTGGAAATTCTAATTTTTAACTATTATTTCGTTTGGGCGTTATTGCAATTTCGTGGATAAAAAAATCGCGCATAAAAGGAACAAAGTGTATATGGAAAAATAGAAAAATAAATAAATTAAGTTTACGTCATCATCATCAACTTTACGTCTATCCGCTACAAATTTTGGAATCATAATATCACTAGAAAACCATTAAAAGCACATGAAATCATGTTACTGTACAATAAATAAAAACAAAAGCACATAAAATTATGTTATTGTACAATAAATACGAATAAAAGCATATAAAATCTTATTAAAATACGTACAGTAGTTCCAATATCTATCGTTAGGCGTCGTCACTCGTCATAATAATAATAGTAATAATAATAATAATAATAATAATAATAATAATAATAATAATAATAATATTAATAATGATAATAATAATAAGAATAAGAATACAAATAAGAATAAGAATGAAGTAGGTATTTGTATTTATCAAAAAGGACTTTCTTTGTTCGAGGATATGGATCCCAATGCTATAAATAAAAACAAAAGCACATAAAACCATGTTATTGAACAATAAATAACAATAAAAGCATATAAATATCTTATTAAAATACGTACAGTAGTTCCTATATTTACCGTTAGGCGTCGTCACTCGTCATAATAATAATAGTAATAATAATAATAATAATAATAATAATGAGAAGAAGAATAAGAATACGAATAAGAATGCAGCAGGCATTTGCATTTATCGAAAAAGACTTTCTCTGTTAGAGGATATGGATCTCAAAGCTATAAATAAAAATAAACGCACATACAATCAGTAGTTCCAATATCTACCGTTAGGAGTCGTCACTCGTCATAATAATAATAGTAATAATAATAATAATAATAATAATAATAATAATAAGACGAAGAAGAAGAACAAGAAAAATATGAATAAGAATACGAATACGAATAAGAATAAGAATGAAGCAGGCATTTGCTTTTATCGAAAAGGACTTTCTTTGTTCGAGGATATGGATCCCAATGCTATAAATAAACACAAAAGCACATAAAATCATGTTATTGTAAAATAAATAAGAATAAAAGCATATTTATATCTTATTAAAATACCTACAGTAGTTCCAATATCTACCGTTAGGTGTCGTCACTCGTCATTCCTGCGAAACTGCTATTGTTTTGAATTGATATTATGAAGAAAATTGACAAAAAGCATTAAGAACAAACAGCAAACATATTTTTAATATAATATTGTCAGGGAAATTGCGTGTGCGGGCGCATCTGCGGATACGGAAGTGTGACAAAACGTATGCATCCTCATCCTCACTGCCACCATCAGTGTTGCCAGAATATATAAATGAGAGAAATGATAAATATAAAAACATACATGTAAGCTGGTAAGTTATTTCAAGTATCTTAAAGATGAAGTACATTTTTATTTAAATTACAGTACTACCATCTTGTAATCAATATATATCTTAAAATGTACCATACATTTAAAAATAAAAACATCCGCTTTATATGGCAACACTGGCCCCCATGCTAAGCCTGTTGGCAACGGCATAATAGAGTTCATTAATTTGTTTACTGTACATAAATATAAAAATAAAGATACAATGTGAAGAGAGCCTAGAACATTTTCTACTATTTTGTGAAGCATATGCACACATAAGAACAGAATATAGTTTTTTAGCACAACCATATACAGTATAGAAAAGAAAATTGAAATAATTGCTAAAATAATGTTATTTACATATTGTAGTGAAAATGACGTCAAAGAAAGAAAAAAATTTATAAAAAGAATTTGTAGAAAAAGAAATCAAATAATAAAAACCGCACAAACAATTTAGCAAAGCAAAACCAAGACTTGGGAGCCGTTGCAAAAGGCATATCCCACCCAACTATACTACAACTACAGTAAATCTGTATATCTAGGCTAGCCTAGAGACAAGCAGATTGAATTTAAGTCGTTTTTCGACTTAAGTCGTCTCTCCTGGAACCAATTAACGGCATTAGGTGAGGTATACCTGTATTAGCTAATGCACTCTCACACGCTATTTCCCTGACGATATTGTATCGAATGTTTGATTGCTGTTTGTTCTTAATGCTCATTCACGCACTGTACTTAACATTTTTCCATTCTCTCCAAAAAATCCTATCGTATCAAGCAGTAGAAGAGGAGGAGGATGCGGGAGAACGAACCTCTATCTGCAAATGTTTTGCCGCCTCCATATCAGCTTATACACCCTCGCACGCTATTTCCCTAACGATATTATATTGCAAGTTTGCTTGCTGTTTGTTCTTAATGCTTATTTCCATTCTCTTCATAATATCCGATCGCATTAAGCGGTAGAAGAGGAGGAGGATGCGGGAGAACAAACCTCTATCTGCAAAAGTTTTGCAGCCTCCAAGTAAGCTGATGCACCCTCACATGCTATTTCCCTGATGATATTATATCACAAGTTTGTTTGCTGTTTGTTCTTAATACTTTTTTTCAATTCTTTTCATAATATCCGATCGCATTACGCGGTAGAAGAGGATGAGGATGCAGGAGAACGAACCTCTATCTGCAAACATACTGCAGTCTCCTTATCAGCTGATGCACCTTCACACGCTATTTCCCTGACGATATTATATCGCAAGTTCGTTAGCTGTTTGTTCTTAATGCTTTTTTTCCAATCTCTTAATAATATCCTATAGCATTAAGTGGTAGAAGAGGAGGAGCATGGCGGAAAAGTGCCTCCGAGGTGGTCGATTATTTACTTTTTTTTTTTTTTTTTTTTTTTTTTTTTTTTTTTTTTTTTTTTTTTTTTTTTTTTTTTTTTTTGCAAGGGCATTATTATTCGTGAATTTTGAATTTTTTTTACTATTATTTTTTAGGGGCGTAATTCCAATTTCACGGACTATAAACACATATAAAATGTGAACTAGGTGCGTATATATATATATATATATATATATATATATATATATATATATATATATATATATATATATATATACAGTAATCCTTCGCTCTATCGTGATTAACCTCTCGCGAATTCACTGTATGTTTTTGTTTTTTTGTTTTTTTAGATTATTGTGACACCAGTATGGGCAAAAAAAATTTTAAAATAAAACAGTCTTTATCATGCTGCAAAGAGAAACAGACATGGAGAGTGTAATGACCTGTCAGATGTGAAGGGATTATAAAAGATGTGTAATGAATCTCCAGCTCTCTGCTGGGTTTTAATATACCTCTGCATTACTTTCATGATGTCTATTCCAATAATTCTCTTAGATATTATTATTATTATTATTATTATTATTATTATTATTATTATTATTATTATTATTATTATTATTATTATTTTTAACAATCATTTTCCTTTGATGATGATTGTGGACATTATTATCATCATCATCATCATCATCATCATCATTATTATTATTATTATTATTATTATTATTTTTATTATTATTATTATTATCTTTATTATTAAGGGCTCATCATTGTTTGTACATCTGTTGGTATATTTACTTTAATAACTGTATAGAGAGAGAGAGAGAGAGAGAGAGAGAGAGAGAGAGAGAGAGAGAGAGAGAGAGAGAGAGAGAGAGAGAGAGAGAGAGAGAGAGAGAGAGAGAGAGAGAGAGAGAGAGAGAGAGAGAGAGAGAGAGAGAGAGAGAGAGAGAGAGAGAGAGAGAGAATCTTTAATTAACCCTTGTTCATTCAACCAAAACTACATTATTTATTGCAAAAATAATGGTTTAATTACAAATTCGTAATAATAATGATATTAATAATAGTAATAATAATAATAATAATAATAATAATAATAATAATAAAAATAATAATAATAATAATAATAATAATAATAATAATATCCATAATCATCATCAAAGGAAATTTGTTAAAAATAATAATAATAATAATAATAATAATAATAACAATAATAATAATAATAATAATAATAAGATCTAAGGAGAATTTTTGGAATAGACATCATGAGAGTAATGCAGAGGTATATTAAAACCCAGCAGAGAGCTGGATATTCATAACACATCTTTTATAATCCCTTCACAGCTGACAGGTCATTACACTCTCCATCTGTTTCTCTTTACAGCCTGATAAAGGCTGTTTTATTTTATCATTTTTTGGTCCATCCTGGTGAGAAAAAAAAAAAAAATTAAGGTGCTCCTACTTCGCTAAAATTCACCTATCACGAAGGGTCCCGGAGCCTAACCCTCGCGATAAACGAGGGATCACTGTATATATATATATATATATATATATATATATATATATATATATATATATATATATATATATATATATATATATATATATATATATATATACAGTGTTACTCCGGTTATTCGTGTTTCTTGGTTCGCGTTCTCACTGTATCGCGTTTTTTTTTTAAGATTATTGTGACACCAGGATGGGCCAAAAAATGATGAAATAAAGCAGACTTTATCAGGTTGTAAAGAGAAACAGAGATGGAGAGTGTAATGACCTGTCAGATGTGAAGGGATTATAAAAGATGTGTAATGAATATCCAGCTCTCTGCTGGGTTTTGATATACCTCTGCATTACTTTCATGATGTCTATTCAATAATTCTGCTTAGATCTTATTATTATTATCATTTTTATAATTATTATTATTATTATTATTATTATTATTATCATTGGCAACAATAATTTTCCTTTGATGATGATTGTGGAATTATTATCATCATCATCATTATTATTATTATTAAGGGCTCATCATTGTTTGTACATCTGTTGGTTTATTTACTTTTAATAACTGTGTAAAGTGCCCCTCCCTAGTTGGCTGGGACAAAGAGAGTGTGGGGGGGAGAGAGAGAGAGAGAGAGAGAGAGAGAGAGAGAGAGAGAGAGAGAGAGAGAGAGAGAGAGAGAGAGAGAGAGAGAGAGAGAGAGAGAGAGAGAGAGAGAGAGAGAGAGAGAGAGAGAGAGAGAGAGAGAGAGAGAGGAGAAAGAGAGAGAGAGAGAGAGAGAGAGAGAGAGAGAGAGAGAGAGAGAGAGAGAGAGAGAGAGGAGAAAGAGAGAGAGAGAGAGAGAGAGAGAGAGAGAGAGAGAGAGAGGAGAAAGAGAGAGAGAGAGAGAGAGAGAGAGAGAGAGAGAGAGAGAGAGAGAGAGAGAGGAGAGAGAGAGAGAGAGAGAGAGAGAGAGAGAGAGAGAGAGAGAGAGAGAGAGAGAGAGAATCTTTAAGTAACTCTTGTTCATTCAACCAAAACTACATTATTTATAGTAAAAATAATGGTTTATTTACGAATCCGTAGTTAAAATGATGATGATGATAATATTATTAATAATAATAATAATAATGATAATAATAATAATAATCTCCCCAATCATCATCAAAGGAAAATTATTGTTGCCAATAATAATAATAATAAGATCTAAGGAGAAGTTTTAGAATAGACATCATGAAGGTAATGCAGAGGTATAGTAAACCCAGCAGAGAGCTGGATATTCATTACACATCTTTTATAATCCCTTCACATCTGACAGGTCATCCCACTCTCCATCTCTGTTTCTCTTTACAGCCTGATAAAGGCCGTTTTATTTTATAATTTTTGGCCTGTCCTGGTGTCATAATCATCTTTAAAAAAAAATAAATAAATAAATAAATAAATTAAAAAAAATAAATAAATTTAAAGGCTGATCCTACTTCCCGATTTTCCTGGTTCGCGCAGGGTCCCGGAACGGAACTACCACGATAAGGGAGGCAACACTGTGTGTATATATATATATATATATATATATATATATATATATATATATATATATATATATATATATAATATATATATATATATATATATAATATATATATATATATATATATATATATATATATATATATATATATATATATATATATATATATATATATATATATATATATATATATATATATATATATATATATATATATATATATATATATATATATATATATATATATATATATATATATATATATATATATATATATATATATATATATATATATATATATATAAATATATATATATATATATATATATATATATATATATATATATATATATATATATATATATATATATATATATATATATATATATATATATATATATATATATATATATATATATATATATATATATATATTATCAAATAAGCACATTACATATGTGAAAACATGAATCATTTTTTACCCCGACCGGGACTCTAACCTAGGACTTATGATTACTAAGTCAAGGCGCTACCACTACACCACAGAAGGTTAAAAGGAATCCAACCTTATAGCTTATATCTGCTATACTTAGGAATGAACGCATTCTAATTGAATGCCACTATGTTCATATTACAGATTCCCCAACCTCACTCGTGGCTTCATTTTAGCATTTAATTCAATTCCCAATCTCATTCGGGCCATGAAATTATCAAATAAGCACATTACATATGTGAAAATATGAATCATTTTTTACCCCGACCGGGACTCGAACCTAGGACTTATGATTACTAAGTCAAGGCGCTACCACTACACCACAGAAGGTTAAAAGGAATCCAACCTTATAGCTTATATCTGCTATACTTCTGTGGTGTAGTGGTAGCGCCTTGACTTAGTAATCATAAGTCCTATATTTGAGTCCCGGTCGGGGTAAAAAAATGATTCATATATATAAATATATATATATATATATATATATATATATATATATATATATATATATATATATATATATATATATATATATATATATATATATATATATACACTGTATATTTTTTTTTTCTTTTTTTGCAAAGAAAATCCGCGATATAGTGAATCCGCGATAGGTGAACAGCAAAATAGCAAGGGATTACTGTGTATATATATATATATATATATATATATATATATATTATATATATATATATATATATATATATATATATATATATATATACCTAGTTCTCAGTATAACGCCTAGGTAGGTTCTCAGAAGTGTTGGGTAAATGGAAAATCGTGTGAAAAAAAGTCATTTTCCATAGGAAACAATGATAAAGGGCATAGATACGTTCCAAACCTTACATAGACACACCATGCCAAAGATATAAGATAAGTAAAAAACATATTTTATTACTACATAGCAAAGCAGAAAGCCCTGTTTCTATTTTTAAGCATATACAAAAGATATTCATATTCACTTTACAGCTAGAAATTAACATACATTACTGTACTTTATTATGCAGTGGGAAACAGTTATACAGTACACTGGAACATGCATGTTGGCAGTGAGCAAGTAACTTATGTGGTAGAAGAGGAGGAGGATGCAGGAGAACGAACCTCTATCTGCAAATGTATACAAAGATAAAATAAAAATTATAAATAACCAAAGCAAGACTAAAAAACGAAAAAAAAAATTACTTATGCAATGCCTAAATCTACCTTATGACAGCTTAAAAAAAACTTTATCTACATTCTCTAGAGAGGTGTAGAGTTAGGGGGAATATGATTGAGGTGTATAAATGGTTTAAAGGGATTAACATGGGTGATATTAATAAAGTTTTAAAAATTCATGATCAAACCAGAACTCGTAATGGGTAATGGATTGAATCTTGATAAATTTAGGTTCAGAAGGGAAATTGGTGAAAATTGGCGTGGTAATACCGTAGAGTATTCCTAGTAGGATAATAAATGCCAATACTTTAGACACCTTCAAATGTAGATTAGATAGACATATGACAGAGGTAGGGTGGGTGTATATATAATGTATAATGATAATCTTTTCTTATCGTAATCCTCTTTGTACTGGTGGAAGAAGCCTCTGCGGGTGCTTATTTACTATGAAAAAAAAAATTAATAAAATAAAATATAAAAAAAGAATGGGAGGGGCGATATTCGCGAAATACGAATTTCTTACTATTATTTTTTTGGGGGCGTAATTGCAATTTCGCGGATAAAAAAATCGCGCATAAAAGTAACAAGGTATATATATATATATATATATATATATATATATATATATATATATATATATATATATATATATATATATATATATATATATATATATATATATATATATATATATATATAGTGATCCTTCGCTCTATCGCATTTCTTCCCTCGCTAATTCACTGTACCGCGATTTTTTTGGCATATTTCTTTTTTTTGGGGGGGGGTTATATGCAAAAATATTAAAATATTAAAAAAATAACTATTTTCAGTATTTTTTTTTTAATTGAAAAAAAAATTTCATTATTTGATAAAAAAAAATTTATTTCCCAGCCTACGAATAATAAAGCAGTAAAATAGTAAAAAAAAAAAAAAAAAAAAAAATTGAACATGTAACTCTGCACCATAGAAAGTATGATACCGGTATCAGCGTTTCGGAAAACGCAAAGGGTCGCACCTACGTGAGCTAGTGTCGTATGACTTCTGTCATGCTGAAGCCAGCCCGCCATACTGAAGCCAGAATCTGAAACTTGTAACAGCTCTTGAGGAGTAAGGGTTAGTCGAGGCCACGGATATTCTATTACATGCCCTCACTTTTATTGAGTTTTTGTGCCGCCCATGTGTCCCCTTGGGACCACCAAGAGTTGTGGCTAGGCACCTGGAACTAACCGCAGGCGCCATGCACCCCCCCCCCAAGAGGCCTACAGGATAAGGGACCCTCGGTCCTCGAAAACACCACAAGTTGTGAAGAGAAACATGTGAGGCTAGGGTGAAATAGAATACTCTCCCCACTTGTGTTCTGCGGTGCGGCCGGTGTTTGTAGAGGGCGTCAAGGAGATATGTGACCGGACCCCTGAGGCTTGGCATCCGACATGGAGTACCTGAGGGTGGGAAAGGCCGAGAGTTAGCCCTTTCCTAAACCGCACGAAACATGAACTTGTGTTTCGTACGCAGGAACCTGCCCAGGAGAAATGCCCAATAACTCCCCCCCCCCCGGAAGTAGGTGGGATTCCACTTTGAACCTGGCGCTGATTTGCTGGACTAGAACTGACTGTTTTCATTGGAGAATTGGATGTTAAGCCACGCCCTGCCCCTGGGGGTATTTAAAGAGCCACCCAGGGCAGAGACGTTTAGTTAGCAGTTTGCCAGGGGCACGAATAGATCATAGACTGTGAAGTCATAGGGTGGGGGCCATGGGGCCATTGGGCCATTGGGCCATTGGGCCATTGGGCCATGTGAGGCATAGGGGCATTGAAGCGTCGGATGTGTTGTACTCTAGAATAAATATAATTAAAGGAACTACTGCTTGTCCATTCTTGCCTTGTGACCACGTTACCTTAATTGTCCATTCTTACCTTGTACCCTTCAGGTACTAGCATTTATTAACTTGTGACCACGCTACCATAATTATAAGTAACTATAAACGTAGGAGGAAAAGCCCTACGTCAGTGGTGTCATTAGATGAGATAATAACAATATCCTCCACGACAGTGGCGGCATACTGTGGAAGAGCTATAGCCCCCACGTCAGTGATGACAAGCGGCGAGATAACCCAGTCATCTTATAAAGTGTGAGTTCAAGTGGAAGTCTAAAACTCATACGTCAGTGGTGGCGTACGGCGGAATAGCCATATCCCATATCCACTACGTCACTAGCATATATTAAAATATCCAGGAGTTTCATGATTTTATTGATAAAAAAATGTATTTCTTAGCCTAAGAATACTAAAACAGTAAAAAATAATAAAAAACATAAATACTAACAGTATTGCACCATGTAAAATACGATACCGGTATCAGCGTTTCGGAAAACGAAAAGGGTCGCACCTACGTGAGCTAGTACATATTGAAATTTTCATTATTTTTTTGATAAAACAAGTATTTCCTAGCCTAAGAGTAATAAAACAGTAAAAAATAGTAAAAAACATAAATTTAGATATAACTCACAGTATTGCATCATGTGAAATACTGTCCAATAGCGTAAAATGTATTGGGGTCGCACCTACGTGAGCTAGCATATATATTAAAATTTCCAGTAGTTTCATGATTTTATTGATAAAAAAACGTATTTCTTAGCCTAAGAATAATAAAACAGTAAAAAATAGTAAAAAACATAAATACTAACAGTATTGCACCATGTAAAATACAATACCGGTATCAGCGTTTTGGACAAAGGCTTGCACCTATGTGAGATAGTTCATGGAATGCTATTGGCTGAAAGAGTGAGAGATCTATATCATGGGGTCTGATTGGCTTTTTCATTGAAGTTTGGTTCTCCCACCATCTTCCATTGTCTCGCCTCACTCGTTCAGTCTAACTCACGTGTGCGCCGTTCACGTTGTGCTTATTAATACGTTTTGCTTGTGATTTTTTTACTCGCATATTTTAACCTTTGCAATGCCTCCCAAGCATCCTTCATCTTCTAAGGCTTCTGGTAGTGAGCCTAAGCGGCAAAGGAAGATGTTAACCATAACAGATAAGGTGAAACTTTTAGATATGTTGAAAGAAGGAAAAAGGTTTACGGATGTCGGCCGCTATTTTGGCCTCAATGAATAACAGCCGTAAAGCTGTTATTGGCTGCGGAATTATTTCCTCTGGCATCTACAAACTCATTACCACCTCATTCACGGTAAGTTTACCTATCACGTACATTTAAATTTACGTTGCATGCTGTTATTTATAAAGTAAAGGGTGGTTTTTTAACAGTGCAGGGAGGGTTTATACAGTAAACGTAAAAATAATTGTAAAATACCTATGTGTATGAGTATGTCATGTTATTACCACCTCATTCACAGTAAGTTTATCTATCACTTTCATATAAATTTACACGTGCATGCTGTTATTTATGAAGTAAAGGGTGGTTTGTTAACAGTACAGGGAGGGTTTATACAGTTTATACAGTGTAAACGTAAAAATAAATTAAAATATCTATGTACAGTGTTCCCCCGATTATTCGCGTTTCTTGGTTCGCGTTCTCACTGTATCGCGGGTTTTTTTGGGATAAATTATTATTTTATTTTATGGGTATACGCAAAAATATTAAAATATTGAAATAATTAAAATTTTCAGTATTTTCATTTTTTTATTGAAAATGTAAATTTACGTTTCTTGCTGTTATTTAGAATGTAAAGGGTGTTTTTTTAACAGTGCAGGGAGGGTATATACAGTATGTAAACGTAAAAATAATTGTAAAATACCTATGTACATGAGTATGTCATGTAATTACCACTTCATTCACCGTAATTTTATCTATCACTTTAATATAAATTTACGTTGCATGCTGTTATTTATGAAGTAAAGGGTGGTTTGTTAACAGTACAGGGAGGGTTTATACATTGTAAACGTAAAAATAATTGTAAAATACCTATGTACATGAGTATGTCATGTAATTACCACTTCGTTCACCATAATTTTATCTAACACTTTCATGTAAATTTACGTTGCTTGCTGTTATTTATAATGTAAAGGGTGTTTTTTTAACAGTGCAGGGAGGGTTTATACAGTACGTAAACATAAAAATAATTGTAAAATACCTATGTACATGAGTATGTCATGTAATTACCACTTCATTCACCGTAACTTTATCTATCACTTTCATGTAAATTAACATTGCTTGCTGTTATTTATAATGTAAAGGGTGTTTTTTTAACAATGCAGGGAGGGTTTATACAGTACGTAAACGTAAAAATAATTATTTCATTGTCTCTATATCCTGACTTAAATGTACAAAATATTGGTAAATTTTATGGATATTGTAAAGATTAATGACCTGCTGTAAGTTTAATTATGGTATTCTTACCTTATAGTTTTCATTGTAATTTATCAGAGATATTTTGAGATAATCACCTTAACGGGCTTGGATTTTTGGCGAACATCTCAATGTACAAGGTCTTTCAATGCTAGTCATCTTATAAGGAGTAAGATTGCGAGATCGAACTTCATGGAATACGTAGAAACTCTAGTTACAGGTGGAAAGCCTATGTCTAATTGCTAGAACATACTAAACAATCTTCATGGAGTAT
Source organism: Halocaridina rubra (assembly GCA_037179515.1). Lineage (NCBI taxonomy): Eukaryota > Metazoa > Arthropoda > Malacostraca > Decapoda > Atyidae > Halocaridina > Halocaridina rubra. The sequence continues at coordinate 56,355 of JAXCGZ010004031.1, forward strand.
TTCTCATTGTTTATGCGCTTGGGTTTTCTGGACGAGATAGTGAAACGTGGATATCAAACACGGTAGTGTTGATATATATATATATATATATATATATATATAGATATATATATATATATATATATATATATATATATATATATATATATATATATATATATATATATATATATATATATATATATATATATATATATATATATATATATATATACAGTGTTACCCCGGTTATTCGCGCTTCTTGGTTCGCGTTCTCACTCTATCGCGGTTTTTTTTGGATAAATTATTATTTTATTTTATGGGTATACGCAAAAATATTAAAATATTGAAAAAAAACATTTTCAGTATTTTCATTTTTTTTTTTAATTTACGATGCGTGCTGTTATTTATAATGTAAAGGGTGGTTTTTTTTAACAGTGCAAAGGAGGGTTTATTCAGTTCGTAAACGAAAAAATAATTGTAAATGAGTATGTGTGTCACGTCATCATCACCTCATTCATGGTAATTTTATCTATCACTTTCATAAAAATTTACGTTGCTTGCTGTTATTTATAATGTAAAGGGTGTTTTTTAACAGTGCAAGAAGGGTTTATACAGTACGTAAACAAAAAAATAATTGTAAATGAGTATGTCATTATCACCTCATTCACCGTAATTTTATCTATCACTTTCATAAAAATTTACGTTGCTTGCTGTTATTTATAATGCAAAGGCTGTTTTTTAACAGTGCAGGGAGGTTTATACAGTACGTAAACGAAAAAATAATTGTAAATGAGTATGTATGTCACGTCATTATCACCTCATTCACTGTAATTTTCTCTATCACTTTCATAAAAATTTACGTTGCTTGCTGTTATTTACAATGTAAAGGGTGTTTCTTTAACAGTGCAGGGAGGGTTTATACAGTACGTAAACGAAAAAATAATTGTAAATGAGTATGTATGTCACGTCATTATCACCTCATTCACCGTAATTTTATCTATCACTTTCATAAAAATTTACGTTGCTAGCTGTTATTTATTATGTAAAAGGTGTTTCTTTAACAGTGCAGGGAGGGTTTATACAGTACGTAAACGAAAAAATAATTGTAAATGAGTATGTGTCACGTCATTATCACCTCATTCACCGTAATTTTATCTATCACTTTCATAAAAATTTACGTTGCTTGCTGTTATTCATAATGTAAAGGGTGTTTTTTTAACAGTGCAGGGAGGGTTTATACAGTACGTAAACGAAAAATAATTGTAAATGAGTATGTATGTCACGTCATTATCACCTCATTCACCGTAATTTTATCTATCACTTTCATAAAAATTTACGTTGCATGCTGTTATTTATAATGTAAAGGGTGTTTCTTTAACAGTGCAGGGAGGGTTTATACAGTACGTAAACGAAAAAATAATTGTAAATGAGTATGTATGTCACGTCATTATCACCTCATTCACCGTAATTTTATCTATCACTTTCATAAAAATTTACGTTGCTTGCTGTTATTTATAATGTAAAGGGTGTTTTTTTAACAGTGCGGGGAGGGTTTATACAGTACGTAAACGAAAAAATAATTGTAAATGAGTATGTATGTCACGTCATTATCACCTCATTCACCGTAATTTTATCTATCACTTTCATAAAAATTTACGTTGCTTGCTGTTATTTATAATGTAAAGGTTGTTTTTTTAACAGTGCAGGGAGGGTTTATACAGTACGTAAACGTAATTTCATCTATCACTTTCATAAAAATTTACGTTGCTTGCTGTTATTTATAATGTAAAGGTTGTTTTTTTAACAGTGCAGGGAGGGTTTATACAGTACGTAAACGAAAAAATAATTGTAAATGAGTATGTATGTCACGACATTATCACCTCATTCACCGTAATTTTATCTATCACTTTCATAAAAATTTACGTTGCTTGCTGTTATTTATGATGTAAAGGGTGTTTTTTCAACAGTGCAGGGAGGGTTTATACAGTACGTAAACTAAAAAATAATTGTAAATGAGTATGTATGTCACTCATCATCACATTCACGGTAAGTTTTCCTATCACTTTCATAAAAATGTACGTTGCTTGCTGCTATCTATAATGTTAAGGGTGTTTTTTTTTAACAGTGCAGGGAGGGTTTATACAGTACGTAAACGAAAAAATAATTGTAAATGATATGTATGTCACGTCATTATCACCTCATTCACTGTAATTTTATCTATCACTTTCATAAAAATTTACGTTACTTGCTGTTATTTATAATGCAAAGGGTGTTTTTTTAACAGTGCAGGGAGGGTTTATACAGTGTAAACGTAAAAATATATTTGTACATATAGGCGGATCCTACTTCGCGGATTTCCTGGTTCGCGGCGGGTCCCGGAACAGAACTACCGCGATAAGTGAGGCAACACTGTGTGTATATATATATATATATATATATATATATATATATATATATATATAATATATATATATATATATATAATATATATATATATATATATTATATATATATATATATATAATATATATATATATATATATATATATATATATATATATATATATATATATATATATATATATATATATATATATATATATATATATATATATATATATATATATATATATATATATATATATATATATATATATATATATATATATATATATATATATATATATATATATATATATATACTGTACTGTATATACAGTGCAGGGAGGGTTTATATAGTACGTAAACGTAAAACTAATTGCAAAATACCTATGTACATGAGTATGTCATGTATTTACCACTTCATTCACCATAATTTTATCTATGACTTTCATGTAAATTTACGTTGCATGCTGTTATTTATAATGTATAGGGTGCTTTTTTAACAGTGCAGGGAGGGTTTATACAGTACGTAAACGTATAAATAATTGTAAAATACCTATGTACATGAGTATGTCATGTAATTTCCACTTCATTCACCGTAATTTTATCTATCACTTTCATATAAATTTACGTTACATGCTGTTATTTATGAAGTAAAGAGTGGTATGTTAACAGTACAGGGAGGGTTTATACACTGTAAACGCAAAAATAAATTAATATAACTATGTATATATAAGCTGATCCTACTCCGCGGTTTTCCTGGTTCGCGCTGGGTCCCGGAACCGAACTACCGCAATAAGGGGGGGAACGCTGTACATATAGGGTGATCCTACTTCGCGAAAATTCCTGACTCTCGCCGATAATTGAAGGAACACTGTATATATACAGTATATATATATATATATATATATATATATATATATATATATATATATATATATATATATATATATATATATATATATATAATATATATATATATATATATATATATATATATATATATATATATATATATATATATATATATATATATATATATATATATATATATATATATATATATATATATATATATATATATATATATATATATATATATATATATATATATATATATATATATATATATATATATATATATATATATATATATACAGTGATCCCTCCTTTATCGCGAGAGTTAGGTTCAGGGACCCGTCGCGATAGGTGAATTTTCGCGAAGTAGGAACACCTTAAAAAAAAAAAAAAAAAAAAAAATTAAAGATTATTGTGACACCAGGATGGACCAAACAATGATAGAATAAAACAGCCTTTATCAGGCTGTAAAGAGAAACAGATGGAGAGTGTAATGACCTGTCAGATGTGAAGGGATTATAAAAGATGTGTAATGAATATCCAGCTTTCTGCTGAGTTTTAATATACCTCTGCATTACTCTCATGATGTCTATTCCGAAAATTCTCCTTAGATGATATTATTATTATTATTATTATTATTATTATTATTATTATTATTATTATTATTATTATTAACAATAATTTTCCTTTGATGCTGATTGTGAAGATTATTATTATTATTATTATTATTATTATTATTATTATTATTATTATTATTATTATTACGAATTTGTAATTAAACCATTATTTTTCAATAAATAATGTAGTTTTGGTTGAATGAACAAGAGTTAATTAAAGATGTGTCTCTCTCTCTCTCTCTCTCTCTCTCTCTCTCTCTCTCTCTCTCTCTCTCTCTCTCTCTCTCTCTCTCTCTAACATTCTACTCTACCCAGTCCCCCACACTCTCTTTGTCCCAGCCAACTAGGGAGGGGCACTGTAAACAGTTATTAAAGTAAATACACCAACAGATGTACAAACAATGATGAGCCCTTAATAATAATAATAATAATAATAATAATAACAATAATAATAATAATAATAATAATGATGATAATCTCCACAATCATCATCAAAGGAAAATTATTGTTGCCAATAATAATAATAATAATAATAATAATAATAATAATAATAATAATAATAATAATAATACTATCTAAGGTGAGTATCTTGATGAAACATTTCCTGAGAAATGGATTGGGCGAAGAGGTCCAATTGACTGGCCAGCACGTTCACCGGATTTGACCCCGATGAATTTTTTCTTTTGGGGAGTACTCAAGGACAAAGTTTATAGTCGAAAACCAAGAAGTGTCAGTGATTTGAAAAATTACATAAGAGACGCATTTCAAGAAATTAATACCCAGACAGACTTGGGCAAAAATATTTGTCGAAGCGTAAGAGGCAGACTTCAAAGCTGTGTAAATTGTGATGGAAAACAGTTTGAGCACCTGCGTTGATAAAATTTAAGGGTTTTTGTATTATCGTTCACAATAAAATTTAATTGTCAATGTAATAATTGTGTTAGTAGATATAATTGTAGGTATACGTAATCTCAAAATAAATGTTATCATTTACTGTCCACCTACTTTACGTAATCTCCAAATAAAGGTTATATATATATATATATATATATATATATATATATATATATATATATATATATATATATATATATATATATATATATATATATACAGTGTTCCCCCGGTTATTCACGTTTCTTGGTTTGCGTTCTCACTGTATCGCGTTTTTTTTTTTTTATAAATTATCATTTTATTTTATGGGTATATGCAAAAATATTAAAATATTAAAAAAATAAATTTCTCAGTATTTTCATTTTTTTTATTGAAAAAAACATATTTCATTATCTAATTGATAAAAAAAAATTTATTTCCCAGCCTACAAATAATAAAACAGTAAAAAATAGCAAAAAACATAAATTTAGATAGATAGATACGTTTATTGACCACCTCTTTTGAAAAGTATAATCTTTACAAAAGGAATATTTGGTCCAAATTACAATGAATAAATACAATAGATTTTGTACAATCATCAATTAAGTAAATGAATTTGAAATTAATATACATTGTATTAAAAACTGAATGATATACGTACGTACAGTATAACTCACAGTATTGCATCATGCGAAATAGTGTTCGATAGCGTGCAATGTATTGGGGTCGCAGCTACGTGAGCTAGCATATATATTTATATTTCCAGCAGTTTCATGATTTTATTGATAAAAAAAAAACATATTTCTTAGCCTAAGAATAATAAAACAGTAATAAACAGTATTGCACCACGTAAGATACGATATCGGTATCAGTGTTTCGGAAAACGCAAAGGCTCTCACCTACGTGACCTAGTGAATATTAAAATTTACATTATTCTATTGATAAAACAAGTATTTCCTAGCATAAGAATAATAAAACAGTAAAAAATAGTAAAAAAACATAAATTTAGATATACGTACGTAAAGTATAACTCACAGTATTGCATCATGCGATATAAGTAGTGTCCGATAGCTACGTGAGCTAGTATATACATAAATTTAGATATACGTACGTACGTACAGTATAACTCACAGTATTGCATCAAGCGAAATTATGTCTGATAGCTACGTGAGCTAGCATATATATTTATATTTCCAGTAAGTTCATGATTTTATTGATAAAAAAACGTATTTCTTAGCCTAAGAATAATAAAACAGTAAAAAATAGTAAACAGTATTGCACCACGTAAAATACGATACCAGTATCAGTGTTTCGGAAAACTAAAAGGCTCTCACCTACGTGACCTAGTGAATATTAAAATTTTCATTATTTTATTGATAAAACAAGTATTTCCTAGCCTAAGAATAATAAAACTAAAAAATAGTAAAAAACAAATTTAGATATACGTACGTACAGTATAACTCACAGTATTGCATCATGCGATATATGTAGTGTCCGATAGCTACGTGAGCTAGCATATATATTTATATTTCCAGTAGCTCTCACCTACGTGAGATAGTTCATGTTTTTTTAACAGTGCAGGGAGGGTTTATACAGTACGTAAACTTAAAAATAATTGTAAATGAATATGTCATGTAATAACCACTTCATTCACCGCAATTTTATCTATCACTTTCATATAAATTTACGTTGCATGCTGTTATTTATGAAGTAAAGGGTGGTTTGTTAATAGTACAGGGAGGGTTTATACAGTGTAAACGTAAAAATATATTAAAATATCTATGTACATATAGGCTGATCCTACTCCGCGGATTTCCTGGTTCGAGCAGGGTCCCGGAACCGAACTACCGCGGTATGGGGGGGAACACTGTATATATATATATATATATATATATATATATATATATATATATATATATATATATATATATATATATATATATATATATATATACCGCGGTATGGGGGGGAACACTGTGTGTATATATATATATATATATATATATATATATATATATATATATATATATATATATATATATATATATATATATATATATATATATATATATATATATATACAGTGTTGCCCCGGTTATTCGCGCTTCTTGGTTCGCGTTCTCACTCTATCACGGTTTTTTTTGGGATAAATTATTATTTTATTTTATGGGTATACGCAAAAATATTAAAATATTGAAAAAAAGAATTTTCAGTATTTTCATTTTTTTTTTAAATTTACGCTGCGTGCTGTTATTTATAATGTAAAGGGTGTTTTTTTAACAGTGCAGGGAGGGTTTATACAGTTCGTAAACGAAAAAACAATTGTAAATGAGTATGTGTCACGTCATCATCACCTCATTCATAGTAATTTTATCTATCACTTTCATAAAAATTTACGTTGTTTGCTGTTATTTATAATGTAAAGGGTGTTTTTTTAACAGTGCAGGGAGGGTTTATACAGTACGTAAACGAAAAAATAATTGTAAATGAGTATGTATGTCACTTCATTATCACCTCATTCACCGTAATTTTATCTATCACTTTCATAAACATTTACGTTGCTTGCTGTTATTTATAATGTAAAGGGTGTCTTTTTAACAGTGCAGGGAGGGTTTATACAGTACATAAACGAAAAAATAATTGTATACGAGTATGTATGTCACGTCATAATCACCTCATTCACCGTAATTTTATCTATCACTTTCATAAAAATTTACGATGCTTGCTGTTATTTATAATGTAAAGGGGGTTTTTTTAACAGTGCAGGGAGGGTTTATACAGTACGTAAATGAGTATGTATGTCACGTCATTATCACCTCATTCAACGTAATTTTATCTATCACTTTCATAAAAATTTACGTTGCTTACTGTTATTTATAATGTAAAGGGTATTTTTTTTAACAGTGCAGGGAGGGTTTATACAGTACGCACACGAAAAAATAATCGTAAATGAGTATGTATGTCACGTCATTATCACCTCATTCACCGTAATTTTATCTATCACTTTCATAAAAATTTACGTTGCTTGCTGTTATTTATAATGTAAAGGGGGTTTTTTTAACAGTGCAGGGAGGGTTTATACAGTACGTAAACAAAAAAATAATTGTAAAAGAGTATGTATGTCACGTCATTATCACCTCATTCAACGTAATTTTATCTATCACTTTCATAAAAATTTACGTTGCTTGCTGTTATTTATAATGTAAAGGGTGTTTTTTTTAACAGTGCAGGGAGGGTTTATACAGTACGTAAACGAAAAAATAATTGTAAATGAGTATGTATGTCACGTCATTATCACCTCATTCACCGTAATTTTATCTATCACTTTCATAAAAATTTACGTTGCTTGCTGTTACTTATAATGTAAAGGGTGTTTTTTTAGCAGTCCAGGGAGGGTTTATACAGTACGTAAAAGAAAAAATAATTGTAAATGAGTATGTATGTCACGTCATTATCACCTCATTCACCGTAGTTTTATCTATCACTTTCATAAAAATTTACGTTGCTTGCTGTTATTTATAATGTAAAGGGTGTTTTTTTTTAACAGTGCAGGGAGGGTTTATACAGTACGTAAACGAAAAAATAATCGTAAATGAGTATGTATGTCACGTCATTATCACCTCATTCACCGTAATTTTATCTATCACTCTCATAAAAATTTACGTTGCTTGCTGTTATTTATAATGTAAAGGGTGTATTTTTAACAGTGCTGGGAGGGTTTATACAGTACGTAAACGAAAAAATAATTGTAAATGAGTATGTAAGTCACGTCATTATCACCTCACTCACCGTAATTTTATCTATCACTTTCATAAACATTTACGTTGCTTGCTGTTATTTATAATGTAAAGGGTGTCTTTTTAACAGTGCAGGGAGGGTTTATACAGTACATAAATGAAAAAATAATTGTATATGAGTATGTATGTCACGTCATAATCACCTCATTCAACGTAATTTTATCTATCACTTTCATAAAAATTTACGTTGCTTGCTGTTATTTATAATGTAAAGGGGTTTTTTTTAACAGTGCAGGGAGGGTTTATACAGTACGTAAATGAAAAAATAATTGTAAATGAGTATGTATGTCACGTCATTATCACCTCATTCAACGTAATTTTATTTATCACTTTCATAAAAATTTACGTTGCTTGCTGTTATTTATAATGTAAAGGGTATTTTTTTTAACAGTGCAGGGAGGGTTTACACAGTACGTAAACGAAAAAATAATCGTAAATGAGTATGTATGTCACGTCAATATCACCTCATTCACCGTAATTTTATCTATCACTTTCATAAACATTTACGTTGCTTGCTGTTATTTATAATGTAAAGGGTGTCTTTTTAACAGTGCAGGGAGGGTTTATACAGTACATAAACGAAAAAATAATTGTATATGAGTATGTATGTCACGTCATAATCACCTCATTCACCGTAATTTTATCTATCACTTTCATAAAAATTTACGTTGCTTGCTGTTATTTATAATGTAAAGGGGGTTTTGTTAACAGTGCAGGGAGGGTTTATACAGTACATAAATGAAAAAATAATTGTAAATGAGTATGTATGTCACGTCATTATCACCTCATTCAACGTAATTTTATCTATCACTTTTAAAAAAATTTACGTTGCTTGCTGTTATTTATAATGTAAAGGGTATTTTTTTTAACAGTGCAGGGAGGGTTTATACAGTACGTAAACGAAAAAATAATCGTAAATAAGTATGTATGTCACGTCATTATCACCTCATTCACCGTAATTTTATCTATTACTTTCATAAAAATTTACGTTGCTTGCTGTTATTTATAATGTAAAGGGTGTTTTTTTAACAGTGCAGGGAAGGTTTATACAGTACGTAAACGAAAAAATAATTGTAAATGAGTATGTATGTCACGTCATTATCACCTCATTCACCGTAGTTTTATCTATCACTTTCATAAAAATTTACATTGCTTGCTGTTATTTATAATGTAAAGGGTGTTTTTTTTAACAGTGCAGGGAGGGTTTATACAGTACGTAAACGAAAAAATAATCATAAATGAGTATGTATGTCACGTCATTATCACCTCATTCACCGTAATTTTATCTATCACTTTCATAAAAATTTACGTTGCTTGCTGTTATTTATAATGTAAAGGGTGTTTTTTTAACAGTGCAGGGAGGGTTTATACAGTACGTAAACGAAAAAATAATTGTAAATGAGTATGTAAGTCACGTCATTATCACCTCATTCACCGTAATTTTATCTATCACTTTCATAATAATTGACGTTACTTGCTGTTATTTATAATGTAAAGGGTGTTTTTTTTAACAGTGCAGGGAGGGTTTATACAGTACGTAAACGAAAAAATAATTGTAAATGAGTATGTATGTCACGTCATTATCACCTCATTCACCGTAATTTTATCTATCACTTTCATGAAAATTTACGTTGCTTGCTGTTATTTATAATGTAAAGGGTGTTTTTTTAACAGTGCAGGGAGGGTTTATACAGTACGTAAACGAAAAAATAATTGTAAATGAGTATGTATGTCACGTCATTATCACCTCATTCACCGTAATTTTATCTATCACTTTCATAAAAATTTACGTGGCTTGCTGTTATTTATAATGTAAAGGGTGTTTTTTCAACAGTGCAGGGAGGGTTTATACAGTAAGTAAACGAAAAAATAATTGTAAATAAGTATGTATGTCACGTCATCATCACATTCACGGTAAGTTTTCCTATCACTTTCATAAAAATTTATGTTGCTTGCTGTTATCTATAATGTTAAGGGTGTTTTTTTGAACAATGCAGGGAGGGTTTATACAGTACGTAAACGAAAAAATAATTGTAAATGAGGATGTATGTCACGTCATTATCACCTCATTCACTGTAATTCTATCTATCACTTTCATAAAAATTTACGTTGCTTGCTGTTATTTATAATGTAAAGGGTGTTTTTTTAACAGTGCAGGGAGGGTTTATACAGTGTAAACGTAAAAATATATTAAAATATCTATATACATATAGGCGGATCCTACTTCGCGGATTTCCTGGTTCGCGGCGGGTCCCGGAACCGAACTACCGCGACAAGTGAGGCAACACTGTATATATATATGTATATATATATATATAATATATATATATATATATATATATATATATATATATATATATATATATATATATATATATATATATATACATTGATCCCCCGCTGGATCGCGTTTCTTGGTTCGCATTTTCACTGTACCACGGTTTTTATTTTTGGTAAATTATTATTTTATTTTATGGGTATATGCAAAAATATTAAAATATTAAAAAAATAAAAATTCTCAGTATTTTCATTTTTTATTGAAATAACATATTTCATTATCTAATTGATAAAAAAAAATTATTTCCCAGCCTACGAATAATAAAACAGTAAAAAATAGTAAAAAACATAAATCTAGATATATGTACGTACAGTATAACTCACAGTAGAGCATCATGCGCAATAGTGTCCGATAGCGTACAATGTATTGGGGTCACAGCTACGTGAGCTAGCATATATATTTATATTTCCAGTAGTTTCATGATTTTATTGATAAAAAAAAACGTATTTCTTAGCCTAAGAATAATAAAACAGTAAAAAATGGTAAAAAACATAAATACTAACAGTTTTGCAACATGTATAATACGATACTGCTATCAGCGTTTCGGACAAAGGCTCGTTCAGTCTAACTCACGTGTGCGCCATTCACGTTGTGCTTATTAAACTTTTGCTTGTGTCCGATAGCGTACAATGTATTGGGGTCGCAGCTACGTGAGCTAGCATATATATTTATATTTCCAATAGTTTCATGATATTACTGATAATAGAACGTACTTCTTAGCCTAAGAATAATCAAACAGTAAAAAATAGTAAAAAACATAAATACTAACAGTATTGCAACATGTAAAATACGATACCGATATCAGCATTTCAGACAAAGGCTTCCACCATCTTCCATTGTCTCGCCTCACTCGTGTGCGCCGTTCACGTTGTGCTTATTATTATTAATACGTTTTGCTAATGATTTTTTTACTCACATATTTTAACCTTTGCAATGCCTACCAAGCATCCTTCATCTTCTAAGGCTTCTTGTAGTGAACCTAAGCGGCAAAGGAATATGTTAACCATAACAGATAAGGTAAGTTTACCTATCACGTACATATAAATTTACGTTGCATGCTGTTATTTATAAAGTAAAGGGTGGTTTTATAACAGTGCAGGGAGGGTTTACACAGTAAACGTAAAAATAATTGTAAAATACCTATGTACATGAGTATGTCATATAAATTTACGCTTGCATGCTGTTATTTATGAAGTAAAGGGTGGTTTGTTAACAGTACAGGGAGGGTTTATACAGTTTATACGGCATAAACGTAAAAATAAATTAAAATATCTATGTACATATAGGCTGATCCTACTCCGCGATTTTCCTGTTTCGCGCCGGGTCCCTCACATCTGACAGGTCATTAAACTCTCCATCTGTTTCTCTTTACAGCCTGATAGAGGCAGTTTTATTATTTTCATTTTTTGGTCCATCCTGGTGTCACAATAATCTTTAAAAAAAATAATAATAAATTAAAATTTTAAGGTGTTCCTATCTATCTACCTTGGATGTTTCCCCCTTTAATTGGGGGGTAGCCGACATCAAGAAAAGAAAACATTTTCTGTCTTATCCCTAATCCTATTAACCAGTATCCTACCATACACTTTTTCTACCACACTCAATAAACTTATACCCCTAAAATTACTGCATTCATACACATCTCCCTTACCTTTGTATAGGGACACTATACAGGCAATCACCCATTCCACTGGCACCATTGACAACATAAAGCATATATTAAACACTCTCACTAACCATTCCAATATAATCACACACCCTTCTTTCAACATCTCCGCTCTCACACCATCCAATCCAGGTGCTTTACCTGCTTTCGCTTCATACAATGCCCTTTTCACCTCTTCTCTTGTAATCTCTCTCTCATTTTCATCTCCCATTACTAGCCCTTGAACACCCCCCCACTGTCACTATAGCTGCCTCTCTATCTTCCTCAACATTCAGCAAGCACTCAAAATATTCTGCCCATCTTTTCCTTGCATCGTTCCCTCTTAACATCTGTCCGTTCACATCTTTCACTGTCTCTTCCATCCTCGATCCACCCTTCCTTACTCTCTTCACTTCTTTCCAAAACTTCTTTTTATTCTCCTCATATGACCAACTAAAATCCTGTCCCCACCTAACATTTGCCAACCTCTTCTCTTCCTCTACCTTCCGCTTGGTTTCCACATTTTTCTCCATATATCTTTCATACTTCTCCCTACTTTTACACTGAAGCCATTCCTCAAAAGCCCTCTTTTTCTCTTCCACCTTCCTTTTCACCCCTTCATTCCACCACTCGCTGCCCCTCCTTATGCCACCTCCAACTAACCTCTCTCCACACACATCACTTGCATGTCCCACAAAACATTCTTTCATCAACCCCCATTCCTCCCCTAACTCCCCAACTTCTTTTTCTTTCACCCTGTCATATGCCACTCGCAACCTGTCATGATATTCCTGTCACTTCTCTGGCTTTTTCAACTCTTCCACCTTCACTATTTCCCTTCTACATCCCCCCACACTATTTCCCCACTCTTTTGCTACTACCACATTTGCTTCAACCAAAAAATTATCAGACATCCTAGCAGCCACACCCCTAAATGCATGCACATCTTTCACTCTACCAATCATGCTCTTTGCTACCAACACATAGTACATCAATGCGCTTTCTTTCACTCTTCCATTTGCCACTCTCATCCATGTATACTTATTTATTAACTTCTTCTTGAAAAAACTATTACCTATCACCAACTCTTGCTCCACACACATATCTAACAGTCTCTCGCCACTCTCATTCCCACCTGGTACCCCATACTTTCCTAGAACACCTTCTATCTCTCCATCACCCACTCTGGCATTCAAGTCACCCAACACAACTACATAGTTCCTTCTACTCAGACCATCCACACATCTAGTTAACTAATTCCAGAATTCATCCCGCTCTTCCTCACTTCTCTCACATCCTGGCCCTTACGAACTAACAAAAGCCCAACATTCCCTACCTATCCTAGCCCTCACCCACATCAGCCTAGATGACACTTCCTTCCATTCCACTACCTGATTTACCATTCAATCACAGAGCAATAATGCCACACCTTCTCTCGCTCTTCCCCTTTCAACCCCAGACACCCTACCTGTCACATCACCAAATGCCACTTCTCCTTTTCCTTTCATCATCGTCTCACACAATGCCAATACATCCATCCTCCTCCTACCAAACATATATCCAATCTCACAGCTTTTGCTCTCTATCGTACTACAACCACGCACATTTAGACACCCCAAAACTAGAGTTTGGAGAGAAGTTATTCTCCCCTCTACTCCCCTTCTTCTTTGACGTCTCGCAGGAGGTTAATACAAGGGGGGGATTCCTAGTCCCCCTGCCCCGTCCACAATTAGTCGCCTCATACGACACGCAGGGAATACGTTGGGGCTATTCTTTGATGCTGTGCCCGCCACCACAGGGCACCACAGGTGTTCCTACTTCACAAAAATTCACCTATCGCGACGGGTCCCGGAACCTAACCCTCGCGATAAACGAGGGATCACTGTATATATATATATATATATATATATATATATATATATATATATATATATATATATATATATATATATATATATATATATATATATATATATATATATATATGGTAGGAAAAGCTCATGAAATAAAACAACGAATATATATATATATATATATATATATATATATATATATATATACACCTAGTTCTCTTTTTACGTATGTTTATAATCTACGAAACTGGAAAAATGTCCATAAAAAATAATAGTAAAAAAATACGAAATACACAAATAACACCTATGCAAAAAAATTAGAATTTTTTTTTTTCATTTTAGTGAATAAACGACCGCCTCAGAGGCACTTTTCCGCCATGCTCCTCCTCTTCTACCGCTTAATGCGATCAGATATTATGAAGAGAATGGAAAAAAGCATTAAAAACAAACAACGAAAATGTTGCGATATAATATCGTCATGGAAATAGCGTGCAAAGGTGCATTAGCTGATATGGAGGCGGCAAAACGTTTGCAAATAAAGGTTTGTTCCCCCGCATCCTCCTCCTCTTCTACTGCTTAATGTGATCGGATATTATGAAGAGAATGAAAAAAAAGCATATAGAACAAACAGCAAATAAACTTGCGATATAATATCGTCCGGTACATAGCGTGCGAGCGTGCATCAGCCGATACGGAGGAGGCAAAACATTTGCAGATAGAGGTTCGCTCTCCCGCATTCTCCTTCTCTTCTACCGCTTAATGCGGTCCGATATTATGAAGAGAATGGAAAAAAGCATTAAGAACAAACAGCAAACAAACTTGCGATATAATATCGTCAGGGAAATAGCATGCGAGGTGCATCAGCTGATACGTAGGTGGGAATACGCTTGCAGATAGAAATTCGTTCTCCTGGCATACTCCTCCTCTTCTACCGCTTAATGCGATCGGATATTATGGAGAGAATTAAAAAAAGTATTAAGAACAAACAGCAAACAAACTTGCGATATAATATTGTCAGGGAAATAGCGTGTGCGAATGCATCAGCTGACACGAAGGCGGAAAAACGTTTGCAGATAGAGTGTCATTCCCTCGCTTCCTCCTCCTCTTCTACCGCTTAATGCAATCGGATATTATGGAGAGAACTGAAATAAAGCATTAAGAACAAACAACAAACAAACTTGCCATATAATATTGTCAGGGAAAATGCGTGCTAGAGCAAAAAAGTTTGCAGATAGAGGTTCGTTCTCCCGCATCCTTGTGCTCACCGCCACCATGCACGTCCCAATGTATGCCTGTTACCCACCAATTAAAAGAGTGCATTAATTTGTTTACTGTACTGTAAATCTGTATATCTTTTATTCTGTACACTATTTGTATGTTAATATAAATAACTACAGGTCTTTCTGCTTTGTTATGTACTTATAAAATATATTTTACTTATCTTATATCTTTGGTATAGTGTGTCTATGTATGGTTGTGAAACGTATCTATGCCCATTATCATTGTTTCTTATGGAAAATGACTCGCTACATTACGCGATTATTACAATACGCGGCACTTCTGAGAACCTATCTTCATGTTCTTCTAAGAACTAGGTGTATATATATATATATATATATATATATATATATATATATATATATATATATATATATATATATATATATATATATATAAATATATATACAGTGTTCCTTTGATTATCGCGATGGTTCGGTTCAGGGACCCGGCGCGAGACAGGAAAATCGCGAAGTAGGATCAGCCTAAATGTACATAGATATTCTAATTTATTTTTACATCTACACTGTATAAACCCTCCCTGTACTGTTAACAAACCACCCTTTACTTCATAAATAACAGCATGCAACGTAAATTTTTATGAAAGTGATGGATAAAATTACGGTGCATGAAGTGGTAATTACATGACACACTCATGTACATGTTTTTACGTTTACGTACTGTATAAACCCTCCCTGCACTGTTAAAAAAACACCCTTTACATAATAAATAACAGCAAGAAACGTAAATTTTTATGAAAGTGATAGGAAAACTTGCCTTGAATGAGGTGATGGTGACGTGACATACTCATATACATAGGTATTTTACAATTATTTTTACGTTAACGTACTGTATAAACCCTCCCTGCACTGTTAAAAAAACACCCTTTACATTATAAATAACAGCATGCAACGTAAATTTACATGAAAGTGATAGATAAAATTACGGTGAATGAAGTGGTAATTACATGACATACTCATGTGCATAGGCATTTTAAAATTATTTTTACATTTACGTACTGTATAAACCCTCCCTGCACTGTTAAAAAAACACCCTTTACATTATAAATAACAGCATGCAACGTAAATTTACATGAAAGTGATGGATAAAATTACGGTGAATGAAGTGGTAATTACATGACATTCTCATGTACATAGGTATTTTACAATTATTATTACGTTTACGTACTGTATAAACCCTCCCTGCACTGTTAAAAAAACACCCTTTACATTATAAATAACAGCATGCAACATAAATTTACATGAAAGTGATAGATACAATTACGGTGAATGAAGTGGTAATTACATGACATACTCATGGACATAGGTATTTTACAATTATTATAAATAACAGCATGCAACGTAAATTTATATGTACGTGATAGGTAAACTTACCATGAATGAGGTGATGATGATCTTTCTTGACCCCGGAGGAATTATTTCGCAGTCAATAAAAGCTTTACGGCTGCTTTTTGGGGGAGAAGAACATGGTAATGGGGTGTTGCTGTCGCCGTTTCTTCATTTGTTGCAAGATGGTATGGTAAGGAATCATGGGACTCTCGAGAAAATTACAGAAGGTCACCGAACGAACAATATTATTGTCATATTCCTGTGAGAGTTGTTGGGCTGCTTTCACATATTGATATATGGTTGCCAGATGTTCGAGTGTAAGGCCAGGTTCTTCAATTTCTTTGTGCATTTCCTGAATTTCTTCCTCTTCTTCGCTCGCTGATTTCGTCATTTCTTCAGTCTTCATCACTCAAAGGCTGCGAGTGGCAGTCAATCAGTTCATTCACATCTTCGTGAGTCATATCTTTAAATCCTTCTCCTCCTAGCAATGCAACCAACTTCACAGCTTTCGCAACTGCCGACTTCTGAACTTCGTCAGGAGCAAATCCCTTGTAGTCGTGGATGACTTCGGGCCACAATTTCTTCCAGCTGGCATTGATTGTGGTCGACTTCATCTCTCTGATTGCATTCTGAATATTTTGTAGGCATGTGGCAATCATGTAATTACGCCAGTATGTCTTCACTGAGAAGTCTTTGTCCGAATCCATGGATTCAATCATGTTTGCCAGGGCATTTTGTGTGTAGAGGGCCTTGAACACACAAATAACGCCTTGATCCATAGGCTGAATCAGTGACGTCGTATTCGGTGGCAGGAACTCAACTTGAACACCGTCATATTGGAGATTAGTTGCGTGGCCACCAGCATTACCCATCAAAAGAAGGACTTTAAATTCAGGGCCTTTTGCCACAAGATAAATTTTTACTTGAGGGATAAAGCATTGGTGAAACCAGTCCTATGTGAGGCTTTTTGTGATCCAGGCCTTAGGGTTATGCATCAAATACACTGGCAGCAGATTCTTATTCTTGTTCCTCAAGGCCCTAGGGTTCTTTGACCTGTAGATAAGCCCGGGCTTTAACATGAAGCCCACAGCATTGCCGCACATGATGAGAGTAACGCGATCTTTGTGCGCTTTAAATCCCGGGGCTTTAGCTTCGTCCTTGAACAGAAAGGTGCGAGATGGCAGTCTCTTCCAAAATAAGCCAGTCTCATCCATGTTGAAGACTTGCTCAGGAACATATTCCCCTTCAACGATAATTTTCTTGAAGTCATTCTTGACGTAATTTTCTGCGGCAGCTGTATCTGCAGAGGCAGCTTCGCCATGCACTGAAACGTTTTTTAGGCCATAGCGTTTTTGAAATTTGAAGAACCATCCCTTGCTAGCAACGAACAGTTGTATCCTCGGTGGAGAATCGCTGGAGGGTCCTGGTTGTGGGTCGTTGATATCTTCTTCTCTCCCCTCCTCCTCTCCAAGGTCGCCAGTCGTCGACAGGTACAGCTTCTTCGCCTTTGTTTGTATGATATTGGTGTCTAAGCTGATGTTTTTCTTTCTGCAATCAGCAATCTACAGGGCCAAAGCAGCTTCCATTCGCACTACTGCCTTATTGCAGGATGTTACGACCCTCTTCGATGATTTATCAAAAGAAATGCTTGCTGTTTTCTTGATCTTTGCCTCGTCCTTTTTGATATAGCGAACAGTAGATTCATTGATTCATAGCGGCCAACATCCGTGAACCTTTTTCCTTCTTTCAGCATATCTAAGAGTTTCACTTTATCTACTATGGTTAACATTTTCCTTTGCCGCTTAGGCTGACTACCAGAAGCCTTAGAAGGTGAGGGACGTTTGGGAGGCATTGTAAAGGTTAAATTACGAGTGAAAACACAATCACAAGCAAAACGTATTAATAAGCACAACGTGAACGGCGCACACGTGTTAAGACTGAAAGAATGAGGCGGGACATTGGAAAATGGAGGGAAAAGCAAACTGCAATGAAAAAGCCAATCAGACCCCATGATACAGTACATACAGAAAAACAATTCTGTGATTTGTCGTCTCCCGACCTTTCAACCAATAGCATTCCATGAACAATCTCACGTAGGTGAGAGCCTTTTCTTTTTCCGAAACGCTGATAGCGATATCGTATTTTACATGGTGCAATACTGTTAGTACTTTATGTTTTTTATTATTTTTCACTGTTTTATTATTCTTAGGCTAGGAAATACTTGTTTTATAAATAAAATAATGATAATTTTAATATTCCCTAGCTCACATAGGTGAGAGCCTTTGCGTTTTTCGAAACGTGATACCGGTATCATATTTTTCATGGTGCAATACTGTTAGTACTGTATTTATGTTTTATACTATTTTTTACTGTTTTATTATTTTTAGGCTAGGAAATACCTGTTTTATCAATAAAATAATGAAAATTTTAATATTCACTAGGTCACGTAGGAGAGAGCCTTTGCGTTTTCCGAAACGCTGATACCGGTATTGTATTTTACGTGGTGCAATACTCTTAGTATTTATGTTTTTTACTATATTTTACTGTTTTATAATTCTTAGGCTAAGAAATATGTTTTTTTTACCAATAAAATCATGAACCTACTGGAAATTTTAATATACAGTATATGCTAGCTCACTTAGGTGTGAACCCAATACATTGAAAGCTATCAGACACTATTTGACTGTTTTAGTATTCGTAGGCTGGGAAATAAATTTTTTTTATCAATTAAATAATGACATTTTTTTTTCAATAAAAAAATGAAAATACTGAAAATTTATATTTTTTCAATATCTTTTTAATATTTTTGTGTATACCCAAAAAATAAAATAATTTGCCAAAAAAAAAAAAACGTGGTACAGTGAAAACGCGAACTAGGAAACACGATCCAGGGGGGGATCACTGTATATATAGTAATCCCTCACTAAATCGCAATTCAACTACCGTGAATTCAGAGCATCGCAGATTTTTTGGCAAGCCAAAAAATAATAAAATATGACAGCCGTTATCGGGCTTGGGCTCGAAGAATACATAAAGAGAAACAGAGATGGAGAGTGTAATGACCTGTCAGATGTGAAGGGATTATATAAGATGTGTAATGAATATCCAAGAATATTCAGTGTAGTTGGTGCCATGAGCCAACCTACGACTGGATACACGTTGTATATTTTATATCGCAGATTTTCTGGGTATATGCTATTTTTGAGTACGAGGATGCAAACGTTTTGCCGCCTCCGTATCAACTGATGCACCTTCGCACGCTATTTCCCTGAGGATATTATATCGAAAGTTTGTTTTTAATGCTTTTTTTCAATTCTCTTCAAAATATTCGATCGCATTAAGCAATATATAATCGATCACAATAAGGAGTAGAAGAGGAGGAGGATGCGGGAGAACGAACCTCTAACCAAAATATTTTGCCACTTCCGTATCAGCTCATGCTTATCACTATTCAGGCACAATATCTAACTCAAAATATTTATTTACTCACCCTATTTGGGGTGTATCTATTTCGAAGATTATAGTATTATTAATATTCCTTGGTTCTAAACATTATTCTATCTTCTTTACATATCGACCATGCGGCACGAAATCATAATGTAAAAAAAGTCAGCTGAGAGAAAAAGAAAACTATATGATTCGTTACAAAGAAAACATATATTGCACTGTGCATGGGAAACTTAAATGAAATAAATATATTCTCTACATGCTATTTCCCCGACGATATTATATCGAAAGTTTGTTTGCTGTTTGTTCTTAATGCTTTTTTCAATTCTCTTCCTAATATTCGATCGCATGAAGCAGTAGAAGAGGAGGAGAAGGAGGGAGAACGAACCTCTATCTGCAAACGTTTTGGCGCTTCCGTATCACCTGATACACCCTCACGAGCTATTTCCCTGACGATATTATATCGAAAGTTTGTGTGCTGTTTGTTCTTAATGCTTTTTTTCAATTCTCTGCATAATATTCGATCACATTAAGCAGTAGAGGAGGAGGAGCATGCGGGAAAACGAACTTTAATCTGCAATCGTTTTGGCGCTTCCGTATCAGCTGATACACCCTCGCACGCTATTTCCCTGACGATATTATATAGAAAGTTTTTATGCTGTTTGTTCTTAATGCTTTTTTTCAATTCTCTTCATAATATTCGATCGCATTAAGAGGTAGAAGAGGAGGAGGATGCGGGAGAACGAACTTCTATCTGCAAAGGTTTTGTTGCTTCCTTATCAGCTGATGCACCCTCGCAGGCTATTTCTCTGACGATATTATATCGAAAGTTTGTTTGCTGTTTGTTCTTAATGCTTTTTTTCAATTCTCTTCATAATATGCAATCGCATTAAGCGGGAGAAGAGGAGGAGGAGGTGGGAGAAAGAAACTCTATCTGCAAACATTTTGCCACCTCAGTATCAGCTGATGCACCCTCGCACACTATTACCCTGACGATATTATATCGCTAGTTTGTTTGCTGTCTTCTTAATGCTTTTTTCCATCATCTTCATAATATCCGATCGCATTAAGCGGTAGAAGAGGAGGAGGATAGCGGAAAAGTGCCTCCAAGGCAATCGATTATTTACTAAAATGAAAAAAAAATTTTCAAGTGTTTTTGCATGGTCGTTATTTGCGAATTTCGTATTTTTTACTATTATTTTGTAGGGGCATCATTCCAATTTCGTGGATTAAAAACACGCGCAAAATGCGAATTAGGCGTGTATATATATATATATATATATATATATATATATATATATATATATATATATATATATATATATATATATATATATATATATATATATATATATATATATATATATATACACAAGAAAATATATATATTTATATATAAACAGTAGATATATACATACAGTAATCCCTTGTTTATCGAGGGGGTTCGGTTCCGGGACCGGCAAATCCCTTGTAGTCGTGGATGACTTCGGGCCACAATTTCTTCCAGCTGGAATTGATTGTGGTCGACTTTATCTCTTTGATTGCATTCTGAATATTTTGTAGGCATGTGGCAATCGTGTAATTACGCCAGTATGTCGTCACTGAGAAGTCTTTGTCCGAATCCATGGATTCAACCAGGTTTGCCAGGGCATTTCGTGTGTAGAGGGCCTTGAATGCACGAATAACGCCTTGATCCATAGGCTGAATCAGAGACGTCGTATTCGGTGGCAGGAACTCAACTTGAACACCGTCATATTGGAGATTAGTTGCGTGCCACCAGCATTATCCAACAAAAGAAGGCCTTTTTCCGCAAGATAAATTTTTACCTGAGGGATAAAGCATTGGTGAAACCAGTCCGATGTGAGGCTTTTCGTGATCCAGGCCTTAGGGTTATGCATCCAATACACTGGCAGCAAATTCTTATTCTTGTTCTTCAAAGCCCTAGGGTTCTTTGACTTGTAGATAAGCCCAGGCTTTAACATGAAGCCCGCAGCATTCCCGCACATGATGAGGCTAACGCGATCTTTGTGCGCTTAAAATCCCGGGGCTTTAGCTTCGTCCTTGAACAGAAAAGTACGAGATGGCAGTCTCTTCCAAAATAAGCCAGTCTCATCCATGTTGAAGACTTGCTCAGGAACATATTCCCCTTCAGCGATAATTTTCTTGAAGTCATTCTTGACGTAATTTTCTGCGGCAGCTGTATTTGCAGAGGCAGCTTCGCCATGCACTGAAACGTTTTTTAGGCCATAGCGTTTTTGAAATTTGAAGAACCATCCCTTGCTAGCAACGAACGGTTGTATCCTCGGTGGAGAATCGCTGGAGGGTCCTGGTTGTGGGTCGTCGATATATTCTTCTCTCCTCTCCTCCTCTCCAAGGTCGCCACTGTCGTCGACGGGTACAGCTTCTTCTCCTTTGTTTGTATGATATTGGTGTCTAAGCTGATATTTTTCTTTCTGCAATCAGCAATCCACAGGGCCAAAGCAGCTTCCATCCGCACTACTGCCTTATTCCGGGATGTTACGACCCTCTTCGCTGATTTATCAAAAGAAATGCTCGCTGTTTTCCTGATCTTTGCCTCGTCCTTTTTGATGTAGCGAACAGTAGATTCACTGAGTCCAAAATAGCGGCCGACATTCGTGAACCTTTTTCCTTCCTTCAACATATCTAAGAGTTTCACTTTATCTACTATGGCTAACATTTTCCTTTGCCGCTTAGGCTGACTACCAGAAGCCTTAGAAGGTGAGGGACGTTTGGGAGGGACTGCAAATGTTAAATTGCACGTGAAAACACAATCACTAGCAAAACGTATTAATAAGCACAACGTGAACGGCGCACACGTGAGTTAGACTGAATGAGTGAGGCGGGATATTGGAAAATGGAGGGAAAAGCAAACTGCAATGAAAAGGCCAATCAGACCCCATGATACAGAACATACAGAAAAACAATTCTGTGATTCGTCGTCTCCCGACCTTTCAGCCAATAGCATTCCAATTTAAACTTGAATAAGACTGTCCAGGACAGTTTGATGTTAAGTCTTCCTTCAGTTACGGTTATTTGTTATGCCTACATCAACACTGAATATTATCCCTTCATATCTGACAAGTTATTACACTCTCCATCTCTGTTAGTTATTACTTAAGTATTCTTCGTGCCCAGGCTCGGTGGGGGCTGTTTTATTTTATTTTATTTTTTGGCCCGTCCCGGTGTCACAATCATAAAAAAAAAAAAAAATGAACTATCTCACGTAGGTGGGAGCCTTTTCGCTTTCCGTAACGCTGATAGCGATATCGTATTTTACATGGTGCAATACTGTTAGTACTTTATGTTTTTTATTATTTTTTACTGTTTTATTATTCTTAGGCTAGGAAATACTTATTTTATCAATAAAATAATGAAAATTTTAATATTCACTAGGTCACGTAGGTGACAGCCTTTGCGTTTTCCGAAACGTGATACCGGTATCGTATTTTTCATGGTGCAATACTGTTAGTACTGTATTTATGTTTTTTACTATTTTTTACGGTTTTATTATTCTTAGGCTAGGAAATATTTGTTTTATCAATAAAATAATGAAAATTTTAATATTCACTAGGTCACGTAGGTGAGAGCCTTTGCGTTTTCCGAAACGCTGATACCGGTATCGTATTTTACGTGGTGCAATACTCTTAGTATTTATGTTTTTTACTATTTTTTACTTTTATTATTCTTGGGCTAAGAAATATGTTTTTTTATCAATAAAATCATGAAACTACTGGAAATTTTAATATACAGTATATGCTAGCTCACTTAGGTGCGACACCAATACATTGTACACTATCGGACACTATTTGACATGATGCAATACCCTGTACTGTGAGTTATATATCTAAATTTATGTTTTTTACTAGTACAGTGGTAACGCGCTGGCTTCGCATTCACGAGGTCGAAAGATCGGTTCCCGTCCAAGACCGAGAGTTTAAGCTATTTACTGGCAGGAACTGCTGTGGTTGGACACCACAGAGGGGGGTTGAGGCTTGCCCTGGCTGACGAATACCCATTGTATTGAAATGAAAATAAAGTTTGTTTGTTTGTTTGTTTGTTTTTTTATTATTCGTAGGCTGGGAAATAAATTTTTTTTATCAATTAAATAATGAAATTTTTTTTTCAATAAAAAAAAATGAAAATATTGAAAATTTATATTTTTTCAATATTTTAATATTTTTGCGTATACCCAAAAAATAAAGTAATAACTTGCCAAAAAAAAAAAAGTGGTACAGTGAAAACGCGAACTAAGAAACGCGATGCAGTGGGGGATCACTGTATATATAGTAATCCCTCACTATATCGCAATTCACCCACCGAGAATTCAGAGCATCGCAGATTTTTTGGCAAACCAAAAAATAATAAAATATAACAGCCGTTATCGGGCTTGGGCTCGAAGAATACATTAAGAGAAACAGAGTTGGAGGGTGTAATGACCTGTCAGATGTGAAGGGAATATAGAAGATGTGTAATGAATATCCAAGAATATTCAGAGTAGTTGGTGCTATGAGCCAACCTACTACTGGATACATGTTGTTTATTTTATATCGCAGAGTTTCTGGGTATATGCTATTTTTGAGTACGAAGATGCAAACGTTTTGCCGCCTCCGTATCAACTGATGCACCTTCGCACGCTATTTCCCTGACGATATTATATCGAAAGTTTGTTTGCTGTTTGTTCTTGATGCTTTTTTCCATTCTCTTCATAATATTCGATCGCATTAAGTGGTATACATTCGATCACATTAAGCGGTAGAAGAGGAGGAGGATGCGGGAGAACGAACCTCTAACCAAAATATTTTGCCGCTTCCGTATCGGCTCATGCTTATCACTATTCAGGCACAATATCTTACTCAAAATATTTATTTACTCACCCTATTTGGGGTGTATCTATTTTGAAGATTATAGTATTATTAATATTCCTTGGTTCTAAACATTATTCTATCTTCTTTACATATCGACCATGCTGCACGAAATCATAATGTAAACAAAGACAGCTGAGAGAAAAAGAAAACTATATTATTCGTTACAAAGAAAACATATATCATACTGTGCATGGGAAACTTAAATGAAATATATATATTCTCTACTTGCGATTTCCCCGACGATATTATATCGAAAGTTTGTTTGCTGTTTGTTCTTAATGCTTTTTTTCAATTCTCTTCCTAATATTCGATCGCATGAAGCAGTAGAAGAGGAGGAGGAGGAGGGAGAACGAACCTTTGTATGCAAACGTTTTGGCGCTTCCGTATCACCTGATACACCCTCGCACGCTATTTCCCTGACGATATTATAACGAAAGTTTGTTTGCTGTTTGTTCTTAATGCTTTTTTTCATTTCTCTGCATAATGTTCGATCACATTAAGCAGTATAAGAGGAGGAGCATGCGTGAGAACGAACATTAATCTGCACTCGTTTGGCACTTTCGCATCAGCTGATACACCCTCGCACGCTATTTCCCTGACGATATTATATAGAAAGTTTCTTTCTGTTTGTTCTTAATGCTTTCTTTTTCAATTCTCTTCATAATATTCGATCGCATTAAGAGGTAGAAGAGGAGGAGGATGCGGGAAAACGAACCTCTATCTGCAAACGTTTTGCTGCTTCCTTATCAGCTGATGCACCCTCGCAGGCTATTTCTCTGACGATATTATATCGAAAGTTTGTTTGCTGTTTGTTCTTAATGCTTTTTTCAATTCTCTTCATAATATTCGATCGCATTAAGCGGGTGAAGAGGAGGAGGAGGAGGCGGGAGAAAGAAACTCTATCTGCAAACATTTTGCCACCTCCGTATCAGCTGATGCACCCTTGCACACTATTACCCTGACGATATTATATCGATAGTTTGTTTGCTGTGTTTTTAATGCTTTGTTCCATCATCTTCATAATATCCGAATGCATTAAGCGGTAGAAGAGGAGGAGGATGGCGGAAAAGTGCCTCCAAGGCAGTCGATTATTTAGTAAAATAATTTTTTTTTTTTCAAATCTTTTTGCATGGGTGTTATTTGCAAATTTCGTGTATTTATACTATTATTTTTTAGGGGCATCATTTCAATTTCACGGATTTTAAACACGCACAAAATGCGAACTAGGAGTATGTATATATATAAATATATATATATATATATATATATATATATATATATATATATATATATATATATATATATATATATATATATATATATATATATATATATAAAATATATATATAAAATATATATATATATATATATATATATATATATATATATATATATATATATATATATATATATATATATATATATATATATATATATATATATATATATATATTTAGTGTTCCCCCGGTTATTCGCGTTTCTTGGTTCGCGTTCTCACTGTATCGCGGTTTTTTTTGGATGAATTATCATTTTATTTTAGGGGTATATGCAAAAATATTAAAATATTAAAAAAAAAAAAATCTCAGTATTTTCATTTTTTTATTGAAAAAAACATATTTCATTATCTAATTGATAAAAAAAAAAATTATTTCCAAGCCTACGAATAATAAAACAGTAAAAAATAGCAAAAAACCTAAATTTAGATAGATAGATAGATACGTTTATTGACCACCTCTTTTGAAAAGTATAATCTTTACAAAAGGAATATTTGGTCCAAATTACAATGAATAAATACAATAGATTTTGTACAATCATCAAATAAGTAAATGAATTTTAAATTAATATACATTGTACTAATAACTGAATGATATACATACGTACAGTATAACTCACAGTATTGCATCATGCGAAATAGTGTTCGATAGCGTACAATGTATTGGGGTCGCAGCTACGTGAGCTAGCATATATACTTATATTTCCAGTAGTTTCATGATTTTATTGATAAAAAAAAAACGTATTTCTTGGCCTAAGAATAATAAAACAGTAAAAAATAGTAAACAGTATTGCACCACGTAAAATACGATACCGGTATCAGTGTTTTGGAAAACGCAACGGCTCTCACTTACGTGACCATGTGAATATTAAAATTTTCATTATTTTATTGATAAAACAAGTATTTCCTAGCCTAAGAATAATAAAAGAGTAAAAAATAGTAAAAAACATAAAGTTAGATATACGTACGTACAGTATAACTCACAGTATTGCATCATGCGATATATGTAGTGTCCGATAGCTACGTGAACTAGCATATACATAAATTTAGATATACGTACGTCGTACAGTATAACTCACAGTATTGCATCATGCGAAATAGTGTCTGATAGCTACGTGAGCTAGCATATATATTTATATTTCCAGTAGTTTCATGATTTTATTGAATAAAAAACGTATTTCATAGCCTAAGAATAATAAAACAGTAAAATATAGTAAACAGTATTGTACCACGTAAAATATGATACCGGTATCAGTGTTTCGGAAAACGCAAAGGCTCTCACCTACGTGACCTAGTGAATATTAAAATTTCCATTATTTTATTGATAAAACAAGTATTTCCTAGCCTAAGAAAAATAAAACAGCAAAAAATAGTAAAAAAACACAAATTTAAATATAGGTACGTACAGTATAACTCAGTATTGCATCATGCGATATATGTAGTGTCCGATAGCTACGTGAGCTAGCATATATATTTATATTTCCAGTAGCTCTCACCTACGTGAGATAGTTCATGTTTTCTTAACAGTGCGGGGAGGGTTTATACAGTACGTAAACTTAAAAATAATGGTAAATGAGTATGTCATGTAATTACCACTTCATTCACCGTTATTTTATCTATCACTTTCATATAAATTTACGTTGCATGCTGTTATTTATGAAGTATAGGGTGGTTTGTTAATAGTACAGGGAGGGTTTATACAGTGTAAACGCAAAAATAAATTAAAATATCTATGTACATATAGGCTGATCCTACTCCGTGGTTTTCCAGGTTCGCGCCGGGTCCCGGAACCGAACTACCGCGATAAGGGGGTGAACACTGTGTATGTATATATATACATACAGTAATCCCTTATCGCGGGGGTTCGGTTCCGGGACAGGCCGCGTTACATGAATTTCCGGGAAGTAGGAACACCTTTAAATTTTTTTTTTTTTTTTTTTTTTAAGATGATTATGACACCAGGACGGCCCAAAAATGATAAAATAAAACAGCCTTTATCAGGCTGTAAAGAGAAACAGAGATGGAGAGTGTAATGACCTGTCAGGTGTGAAGGGATTATAAAAGATGTGTAATGAATATCCAGCTCTCTGCTGGGTTATAATATACCTCTGCATTACTTTCATGATGTCTATTCCAAAAATTCTCCTTAGATCTTATTATTATTATTATTATTATTATTATTATTATTATTATTATTATTATTTTTAACAATAATTTTCCTTTCATGATGATTGTGGAGATTATTATTATTATTAATATAATTATTATTACGAATTTGTAATTAAACCATTATTTTTAAAATAAATAATGTAGTTTTGGTTGAATGAACAAGAGTTAATTAAAGATCTCTCTCTCTCTCTCTCTCTCTCTCCAACATTCTATTTTACCCAACCCCCCACACTCTCTTTGTCCCAGCCAACTAGGGAGGGGCACTGCACACAGTTATTAAAGTAAATAAACCAACAGATGTACAAACAATGATGAGCACATAATAATAATAATAATAATAATAATAATAATAATAATAATAATCTCCACAATCATCATCAAAGGAAAATTATTGTTCCCAATAATAATAATAATAATAATAATAAAAATAATAATAATAATTATAAGATCTAAGGAGAATTATTGGAATAGACATCATGAAAGTAATGCAGAGGTATATTAAAACCCAGCAGAGAGCTGGATATTCATTACACATCTTTTATAATCCATTCACATCTGACAGGTCATTACACTCTCCATCTCTGTTTCTTTTTACAGCTTGATAAAGGCTGTTTTATTTTATCATTTTTGGCCCATCCTGGTGTCACAATAATCTTAAAAAAAACAAATAAATAAATAAAATAAATTGGGGAGGGGCCCAAATAATACACCAACAGATGTACAAACAATGACGAGCACGTAATAATAATAATAATAATAATAATAATAATAATAATAATAATAATAATAATAATAATAATCTCCACAATCATCATCAAAGGAAAATTATTGTTCCCAATAATAATAATAATAATAATAAAAATAATAATAACAATAACTATAAGATCTAAGGAGAATTATTGGAATAGACATCATGAAAGTAATGCAGAGGTATATTAAAACCCAGCAGAGAGCTGGATATTCATTACACATCTTTTATAATCCATTCACATCTGACAGGTCATTACACTCTCCATCTCTGTTTCTTTTTACAGCTTGATAAAGGCTGTTTTATTTTATCATTTTTGGCCCATCCTGGTGTCACAATAATCTTAAAAAAAATACATAAATAAATAAAATAAATTGGGGAGGGGCCCAAAAAAATCCGCGATACACTGAATTCGCAATAGGTGAACCGCGATATAGCGAGGGATATATATATATATATATATATATATATATATATATATATATATATATATATATATATATATATATATATATATATATATATATATATATATATACAGTGTTGCCTCACTTATCGCGGTAGTTCGGTTCCGGGACCCACTGCGAACCAGGAAATCCGCGAAGTAGGATCCGCCTATATGTACATAGATATTTTAATATATTTTTACGTTTACACTGTATAAACCCTTCCTGCACTGTTAAAAAAACACCCTTTACATTATAAATAACAGCAAGCAACGTGAATTTTTATGAAAGTGATAGATAAAATTACGGTGAATGAGGTGATAATGACGTGACATACATACTCATTTACAATTATTTTTTTGTTTACGTACTGTATACACCCTCCCTGCACTGTTAAAAAAAACACCCTTAACATTATAGATAACAGCAAGCAACGTAAATTTTTATGAAAGTGATATACATACATACTCATTTACAATTATTTTTTCGTTTACGTACTGTATAAACCCTCCCTGCACTGTTAAAAATCACCCTTTACATTATAAATAACAGCAAGCAACGTATATTTTTATGAAAGTGATAGATAAAATTACAGTGAATGAGGTGATAATGACGTGACATACATACTCATTTACAATTATTTTTTAATTTACGTACTGTATAAACCCTCCCTGCACTGTTAAAAAAACACCCTTAACATTATAGATAACAGCAAGCAACGTAAATTTTTATGAAAGTGATAGGAAAACTTACCGTTAATGTGATGATGACGTGACATACATACTCATTTACAATTATTTTTTCGTTTACGTACTGTATAAACCCTCCCTGCACTGTTAAAAAAACACCCTTTACATTATAAATAACAGCAAGCAACGTAAATTTTTATGAAAGTGATAGATAAAATTACGGTGAATGAGGTGATAATGACGTGACATACATACTCATTTACAATTATTTTTTCAGTTACGTACTGTATAAACCCTCCCTGCACTGTTAAAAAAAACACCCTTAACATTATAGATAACAGCAAGCAACGTAAATTTTTATGAAAGTGATAGGAAAACTTACCATTAATGTGATGATGACGTGACATACATACTCATTTACAATTATTTTTTCGTTTACGTACTGTATAAACCCTCCCTGCACTGTTAAAAAAACACCCTTTACATTATAAATAACAGCAAGCAACGTAAATTTTTATGAAAGTGATAGATAAAATTACGGTGAATGAGGTGATAATGATGTGACATACATACTCATTTACAATTATTTTTTCATTTACGTACTGTATAAACCCTCCCTGCACTGTTAAAAAAAAACACCCTTAACATTATAGATAACAGCAAGCAACGTAAATTTTTATGAAAGTGATAGATAAAATTACGGTGAATGAGGTGATAATTACGTGACATACATACTCATTTACAATTATTTTTTCGTTTACGTACTGTATAAACCCTCCCTGCACTGTTTTGAAACAACACCATTTACATTATAAATAACAGCAAGCAACGTAAATTTTTATGAAAGTGATAGGAAAACTTACCATTAATGTGATGATGACGTGACATACATACTCATTTACAATTATTTTTTCGTTTACGTACTGTATAATCCCTCCCTGCACTGTTAAAAAAACACCCTTTACATTATAAATAACAGCAAGCAACGTAAATTTTTATGAAAGTGATAAAATTACGGTGAATGAGGTGATAATGACGTGACATACATACTCATTTACAATTATTTTTTCATTTACGTACTGTATAAACCCTCCCTGCACTGTTAAAAAAAAAACACCCTTAACATTATAGATAACAGCAAGCAATGTAAATTTTTATGAAAGTGATAGATAAAATTACGGTGAATGAGGTGATAATGACGTGACATACATACTCATTTACAATTATTTTTTCGTTTACGTACTGTATAAACCCTCCCTGCACTGTTTTAAAAAAACACCATTTACATTATAAATAACAGCAAGCAACGTAAATTTTTATGAAAGTGATACATAAAATTACGGTGATTGAGGTGATAATGACGTGACATACATTTGTACATGATAGGTAAACTTACCGTGAATGAGGTGATGATCATCATTCTCGACTACGGAGGAAATTATTTCACAGCCAATAAAAGCTTTACGGCTGCTTTTTGGGGGGGAAGAACATGGTAATGGGGAGTTGCTGTTGTTGTTTCTTCATTTGTTGGAACATGGCATGGTAAGGAGTCATGGCATCGACGAGAAAATTACAGAAGGTCACCGAACGAACCATATTTTCGTCATGTTTCTGCGAGAGTTGTTGGAGTGCTTTGTAATGTTCATACATGGCCGCCAAACGTTCGAGTGTAAAGCCAGGTTCTTCAGTTGGTTCGTGCAATTCCTCAAGTTCTTCCTCTTCTTCGCTCGCTGATTCATCACTCAAAGGCTGCGAGTGGCAGTCAATCAGTTCATTCACATCTTCGGGAGTCATATCTTTAAAGCCTTCTCCTCCTAGCAATGAAGCCAACTTCACAGCTTTCGCAACTGCCGCCTTCTGCACCTCGACAGGAGCAAATCCCTCGTAGTCGTGGATGACTTCGGGCCACAATTTCTTCCAGCTGGCATTGATTGTGGCCGACTTCATCTCTTTGATTGCTTTCTGAATATTTTTTAGGCATGTGGTAATCGTGTAATTACGCCAGTAAGACTTCAATGAGAAGTCTTTGTCCGAATCCATGGAATCAACTAGGTTCGCCAGGGCATTTCGTGTGTATAGGGCCTTGAACGCACAAATAACGCCTTGATCCATAGGCTGAATCAGTGACGTCGTATTCGGTAGCAGGAACTCATCTTGAATACCGACATATTGGAGCTTGGTTGTGTGGCCACCAGCATTATCCATCAAACGAAGGACTTTAAATTCAAGGCCTTTTTCCATAGGATAAAGTTTTACCTGAGGGATAAAGCAATGGTAAAACCAGTCCAATGTGAGGCTTTTCGTGATCCAGGCCTTGGGGTTATGCATCCAATACACTGACAGCAGATTCTTATTCTTGTTTTTCAAATCCCTAGGTTTCTTTGACTTGTAGATAAGCCCAGGCTTTAACATGAAGCCCGCAGCATTCCCGCACATGATGAGGGTAACGCAATCTTTGTGCGCTTTTAAATCCCAGGGCTTTAGCTTCTTCCTTGAAGAGAAAAGTGCGAGATGGCATTCTCTTCCAAAATAACCCAGTCTCATCCATGTTGAAGACTTGCTCAGGAACATATTCCCCTTCGGCGATACTTTTCTTGAAGTCATTCTTGACGTAATTTTCTGCGGCAGCTGTATCTGCAGAGGCAGCCTCGCCATAAACTGAAACGCTCTTTAGGCCATAGCGTTTTTGAAATCTGAAGAACCATCCCCTGCTAGCAACGAACGGTTGTATCCTCGATGGAGAATCGCTGGAGGGTCCTGGTTGTGGGTCGTCGATATCTTCTTCTCTCCCCTCCTCTCCACGGTCGCCACTGTCGTCATCGGGTTCATTTGCAGCGAATGTCTCGTACAGCTTCTTCGCCTTTGTTTGTATGATATTGGTGTCTAAGCTGATGTTTTTTTTTTCTGCAATCAGCAATCCACAGGGCCAAAGCAGCTTCCATGCGCACTACTGCCTTATTGCGGGGTGATTTATTAAAAGAAATGCTCGCTGTTTTCCTGATCTTTGCCTCGTCCTTTTTTATGTAACGCACAGTAGATTCATTGAGGCCAAAATAGAAGCCGACATCCACAAACTTTTTTCCTTCTTTCAACATATCTAAGAGTTTCACTTTATCTACAATGGTTAACATTTTCCTTTGCCGCTTAGGCTCACTACAAGAAGCCTTAGAAGATGAAGGATGCTTGGGAGACATTGCAAAGGTTTTAATATGCGACTAAAAAAAATCACAAGCAAAACGTATTAGTAAGCACAACGAGAACGGCGCACACGAGAGTTAGACTGAGCGAGTGAGGCGGCACATTGAAAATTGGAGGGAAAAGCAAACTGCAATGAAAAAACCAATCAGACCCCATGATACAGAAAATATTGAAAAACAATTCTGTGATTCGTTGTCTCCCAACCTTTCAGCCAATAGCATTCCATGAACTATCTCACGTACGTGAGAGCCTTTTCGTTTCCGAAACGTTGATAGCGGTATCGTATTTTACATGGTGAAATACTGTTAGTACTTTATGTTTTTTATTATTTTTTACTGTTTTATTATTCTTAGGCTAGGAAATACTTGTTTTATCAATAAAATAATGAAAAATTTAATATTCACTAGGTCACGTAGGTGAGAGCCTTTTCGTTTTCCGAAACGTTGATAGCGGTATCGTATTTTACATGGTAAAAGTACTTTTAGTACTTTATATGTTTTTTTTTATTATTTTTTACTGATTTATTATTCTTAGGCTAGGAAATACTTGTTTTATCAATAAAATAATGAAAATTTTAATATTCACTAGGTAATGTAGGTGAGAGCCTTTGCGTTTTCCGAAACACTGATACCGGTATCGTATTTTACGTGGTGCAATACTGTTTACTATTTTTTGCTGTTTTATTATTCTTAGGCTAAGAAATAAGTTTTTTTTATCAATAAAATCATGAAACTACTGGAAATATAAATATATATGCTAGCTCACGTAGCTGTGACCCCAATACATTGTACGCTATCAGACACTGTTTTGCATGATGCAATACCCTGTACTGTGAGTTATACTGTACGTACGTATATCTAAATTTATGTTTTTTACTATTTTTTTACTGTTTTATTATTCGTAAGCTGGGAAATATTTTTTTTTTTATCAATTAAATAATGAACATTTTTTTTTTCAATAAAAAAGATTAAAATACTGAAAAAAAAAAATTTCAATATCTTAACATTTTTGCGTATATCCATAAAATAAAATAATAATTTATCAAAAAAAAAACCGCGATAGAGTGAGACCGCGAACCAAGAAGCGCGATACAGCAGGGTAACACTGTATATATATATATATATATATATATATATATATATATATATATATATATATATATATATATATATATATATATATATATATATATATATATATATATATATATATATATATATATATATATATATATATATATATATAAAATCAACTGCTTTCATGATACATGAAGTCTATGATATTTAAAAATATTTTGAGAGAAAAAATATACAAACAATGCGGGCTAGCAAACCTATACCTAAGGCGTAGTAAGGTAATAATGACATGATTCAAGAATAACTAATGAATAAAAGCCTTCTCAGCTATTAACCATGCAGTTTTCTGTATCTGCATAGACTGTACGCAACAAGAAATGGCAAATAGAAAATCCCAGGTGTTGTTATTGGTTCAAAAATTACAGTACAGCTCTGGGTAATTCATACTATTAAGATTACACATGATATCCGCATATATATATATATACCTTAAAGCTTAACTGCTATAGTAGGAATGAACGCATTCTATCTGAATGCCTTTTTGTTAATATTACAGCTTCTCACTCGTAGCTTCATTTTTTGCAATTAAGTCGAATCTCAGCTATATAGGCATTAATAATAATCAAATAAACACATTACCATATGTGAAAACATGTATCATATTTTACCCCTGACCGGGACTCAAACC
Organism: Halocaridina rubra; assembly: GCA_037179515.1. NCBI lineage: Eukaryota > Metazoa > Arthropoda > Malacostraca > Decapoda > Atyidae > Halocaridina > Halocaridina rubra. The sequence goes on from JAXCGZ010004031.1 coordinate 91,947, forward strand.
CAAGACACATAATAACAGTGCCAAGGCGCTATAAACTACACCTGTGATTTGAAGTGAATGCGAAAATCGAAGCCACGAGTGAGGTTAGGAAAAGTGCAATATGACCAAAAAGGCATGCAGATAGAATGTGTTCATTCCTAATATAGCAGCTAAGCTGCAAGATTTGTTTCTCTTTTAGACCTTCAGTGGTGTAGTCAACATCGCCTTAGTACAGTAATTATGTGTCTTAGGTTCGAGTCCTGGTAAGTGGTAAAATATGATTGTTTTCACATATGGTAATGTGCTTATTTGATATATATATATATATATATATATATATATATATATATATATATATATATATATATATATATATATATATATATATGCTTTGCCCCCGGACCACCTTAGGGATATTTCTTTCCCTATATAAATATTCCATTAATCCCCATAACTAAAATAATACCAAAATTAGAATTCCCTCACATAAATGGGCTTCCACACAGTGGTGTCTGTAATGTTAAACAGGGATTTTGTTAGCGGTATGATATGGCCTTCCATATTGCATATTTCCTAGCTCTTAAACCAATCCTTGATTGGGAATCGCTAAAGCCTTCAGTGAGAAGACAAAAGCCAGTGGCTTTCTACAGAGTGGTTTTAATAGTCAACTGTGAATCAGGTCGAAATACATTGGGAAATGTGCATACTCTTTACATGAAGTGTCATCAGTAATAGTTTCTCATGAAATTGTATTTACACCGGTATATTTAGTGAGCTAGTGTTATGTCCTGTCACTGTGGCACTGTGATCCACGTTAAAACAATAAAAACGCATTATTAGTTTTCACAGATCATGATCATCTCAATATAGGCGTCTCATAATAATATATTCCTTAAGGGTAAAATTAGCCCTATGTACATAAAAGAAACGTCACAATCTCTGCAAATATAGCCCGAATGATCTACGTGTCACAAAACGATGAATGAGAAATAAACCATGAAGTCAACACGAATTGTGTAAAAGTGACAATTTGTGAGAGAAAGACTTATATTTACCTCACATTTAGCCTCGGAGACGTCGGTGCCTTCTTTTTGACAATAATTAACAGGGGCTAAACCCGGTAAGTAGAAGGTCTCAGTGCCCCAAACAAGACATGATGTTAAAAATATCGCTTTGTACATATTGCGGTTTTAGATGAGCCTTTTGTTTCCGTCACTCGCAGCAGACTTCTCCTGGTGGGGTTTCCTATAACATGAGGTTCAGTTTTAGAGATTTTTTTTTTTTTTAATAGGCTGCCAATCAATTTTCGCTCCTGTGATGTTGTTGATCTGGCACTAAGAATACGACCGCTGACACGTCTGAGACTAGAGCATTATGGGTAACAGTGTAACCCTATGTGCAAAAAACTTTCACTAATTCTTGCGTGTTACGTTTAGGGAAAAAAAAGTTTTACGAATTCGTGAATATTAGTATTTTAATTTTGATATATTTATATGTGCGGTGTGAAAGACACAAAATGTAAGTTGTTTTTACTGATAACTACATTTATATTTGTTTTTCCTTTTGCGAATCTGGTAATAATCCATGGAAATATTGGCTTTGACTTTGATTTAGATATGCATTTGAATTTACTATCTATCTATCTATCTATCTATCTATCTATATATATATATATATATATATATATATATATATATATATATATATATATATATATATATATATATATATATATATATATATATATATATATATATATATATATATATATATATATATATATAGATTACCTTTTCTTTTTATGTCACCAATGAATAATTTATTTATAAACAGATGTTTTTTTATATTATTATGATGATTGAGTTATTTGTAAATTCATGTAGAATATATTATTTGAAGCCAATACAATTCTTTCCGATAAATGTTCCCCACGTCAACATGACTTTTCTTTGGACAGTTCAATTGAAGCGGGACCTACGAATTGAACAAGCAGCATTCAAGGAAGTTGCTTACCTTACCGAATAGATCTTACCGATTAGATATACACGGAACTAGGGAATAAAAACTCATGTGCTCTCCGGCTCAAATTTTGTCTGATAAACTTGTCGTAGTTTGGTTTTAAGGCATTTACACTTTTACTATTTACAACATCTGCTGGCAGATAGTTCCAATGCTTGATGATACGGACACTGAAGAAATTTTCCTTTTGTTTTTCCGGACATGTGGAACAGCTAATTTGAAGTGGTGTCCTCTTGTAATAGTGCCTGGGCCTTCCTGGATGATCATGAAGAATTGAGAAGAGTAAATGTCAGTATGTTCATGAATCATCTTGAATACTTCAACTAGGTTGCCTCTAATACTTAGATTTTCAAGAGATTACCTAATTGTGATTACCTAATTGTGTTTACGGGAAAGAGCCCAAAACTCGTATCTTCCCGTCTCCTGATCGGTTCCATTTTATACTTAGTGATACTTATCATACCTGTCCTTAAAACTATGGATTGAGATAGCATTAACTACCTCCTCGCTTAACCAATTCCAATTATCAACTACTCTTACACTGAAAAAGTATTTCCTTACATCCTGCAAAGAAGTTTTCTTACGAAGCTTCAAACTATGACCTCTAGTTCTAGAGCCAGCCATATCAAAATATCGATCCCTATCCACTCTATCATAACCATGAAGGAATTTAAAGACTGTCACCATATCCCCCCTCACTCTTCTAGCTTCGAGTGATGGTAAGTCTAATTCCCTCAGCCTCTCATCATAACTGAGATTGTGTATTTCTGGCACCAGACCCAGGGTATTGAGTCTTTCTTTATAAGGTAGCTCTTTTAGTTCTGGCACTATAGCAGTTGCTCTTTTTTGAACTTGTTCGAGTATGTTACTGTCTATTTTTAGGTAAGGGGCCAACTATGAACAACGTATTCTAAGTGGGGTCCAATTAAGGAATTATAAATACACCTAAACATGTCTTTGTCTATATGTGTAAATGAGCGCCTTGTGTGTCCCACAAGGAAGTAAGCTATGGCTTCAATCTTTGAGGAATGGCTAGCAAACTTGAAAGTGTCAGATACATATACTCCAAGATCTTCTCTTCATTGGAAGCATTTAAATTTAGGTTATTTAAGGAATACACGTTCAAGGATTTGTGTGCCCAAAATGTATGGTACTGCATTTGGTTTCATTGAGCTTCAGGAGCCATTTCTTTCTCCAGTCTTCTATACCTGTCAGAGCTAGCATCAAAACCCACAGGTAAAGACTTGATGTGTCTTCTGTTTCTTACCATGTAAGATCTATTCCCAACTTGTGACACTACCTTAGTGCAATTTTTTCCTATTTATCTACTCCATCAGATTTCAGGAGAACTGGTGATTCCACTCCTACTAGAGGCAATGCCTTGACTCCATGGTGTCTGTCATGACTATGGGCAGATGCAGCCTTCATTCTAGCATCACTTTCAGTCACTTTCTGCAAATCTGGCCATCGGGGAATCAACTTGGAATTGATCATAGGTAGCCATGTCCTAATCTGCCTGCCCACCAACAATTGAGCTGGAGAGCATCCTGTAGTATCCAGTGGAGAAGCTGTATGTCATCAATGCCAAAAACACATCATCTTGGGACAGCAGTCTCTTGGCAGTCTGCACTGCCCTCTTGGCACATCCATTCTCTTGGGGGAAATGAGGGTTTGAAGCACAATGTTGAAACCCTTAATCTAATGCAAACTACTGGAAAGCTGTGGACCCAAACTGCAGCCCATTGTCTAACACCATCACCTCTGGATACCAAAATTGGTGAATATATTTTCAGCTTATGTGGACGGAAATAGCATATAAAATTAATAATAAAAAACTCACACATAAAGTTTGTCCTCACCTCTTAGATCCGCAGGTGACTCCTGGATACTGGATGGCCTAGGCTAAACAACCTCAGACGTCAATAAACAGTAGGTTAATAAACCAACCTACACTGCAGTCAAATATCTATCTTTCCCAGTCCTATTAATACCCAACTTCTCCACTAACATAGGAAACACAAATGTAAAGGTTTGTATTAATAATGAGCGTATATCATGGCTTCCAGTTTATTGTTGCCAGATGTGTGCCGGTCGGCTCAATCAATATAAACATTAGAAACCAAATAGGTAGAAGTACAATGAAAACAAAAGAGGTGCGATAAAGGGAATAACCTTATTATCAATAAAGGATTAGATCACTTATATCATAAC
>JAXCGZ010004032.1:0-27500 GCA_037179515.1 Halocaridina rubra
CTAATTGAGTTTACGGGAAAGAGCCCAAAGCTCGTATCTTCCCGTCTCCTCATCGGTTCCATTTTAGACTTAGTGATACTTATCATACGTGTCCTTAAAACTATGGATTGAGATACCATTAACTACCTCCTCGCTTAGCCAATTCCAATTATCAACTACTCTTACACTGAAAAAGTATTTCCTTACATCCTGCAAAGAAGTTTTCTTACGAAGCTTCAAACTATGACCTCTAGTTCTAGAGCCAGCCATATCAAAATATCGATCCCTATCCACTCTATCATAACCATGAAGGAATTTAAAGACTGTCACCATATCCCCCCTCACTCTTCTAGCTTCTAGTGATGGTAAGTCTAATTCCCTCAGCCTCTCATCATAACTGAGATTGCGTATTTCTGGCACCAGTTTCGTGGCATGTCTTTGAACAACATTATGGAAAAAATAAAATAAAAAATAAATAAATAAATATATATATATATATATATATATATATATATATATATATATATATATATATATATATATATATATATATATATATATATATATATATATATATATATGGTTAGCGAATTCTTGAAATTTCCTTGGGTCAATATTGCCCGATTTTAGTTTTGTTGGTAATTTTTAATGTAAATACTTATGCTAATACTTATTCCATGTGTTATTCCATTTAAGTTGTGTGAAACACGAAAAGAGACAAATAAATATTCAAGACAGAAAAAAAGAGAGTTGTCCGAAAGATATGCATACTACACATATAAATTCAAATAGTAAATTAAGGGCGATTTCTTAAGGTCTTTATTAGTCATAGGATGCCATAGTGCCAAGGTTAAAACCCAAAAGGCTGAAAAACTTTTAAGATTACAGAAGACAATCCCGAGTGACTAGAAAAAATATCGAAATTAATATAGTTGGGGTAATTAAGTGTGGCTCTGGAGGGAGATATAGATAATTTTAATATAGCATTAGGTTCAAATAGATTAGGTTAGGTTGGTTAAAGTGGAGTCAGTAGGCAAAATATTTCGTTAATTTGTTACAGCTTTAGGTTAAATGAGATAATTACACACTCAGGAAAAAAGTTGATAAATTATATAAGTATAAACATTATTTCCGCAAACGTGTTTTCATTTCCAGTCATTCAGTGTCTTTCAATGTATGTTCGCGTGATTCATTGTCTTTTGGTAACTTTCATCAAAGTATACAAACCCCAATTAAGATATGGTAAAATATTAAAATATGGTATAAACGAATTTTTTGACAAACTATAGAATTAAATTTTCTTTTCTTTTTCACTAGACATTATTTTTTCTCTGTTACACCGAGTTGGAGTATAGTGAATAATTTGAAATAAGTTAACAGATCATTTGGAGTCAAATAATATGCTCAGTGGAAAACAGCATGGTTTTAGGAGTAAGCGTAGCACTGCTACAAAGCTCTTGGGAGCTTGGAGGCACTGACTAAGGCAGTTGATTTGCGGATACCTGTTGATGTTAACTAAGTCTTCGTGGCGCAGTCGGTAGCGCCTCCGACTCTGAGGCGTCAGGTCGAGGGTTCGCGCCCCGTCACGGTCTGAGGTTAGCAAAGGCATGCACTCAGCGTAAGGATTACATTTGCCAAAACAAGTCCTTCGCAAGAAGGCAACCGTCCTAGCCCTTGGTTGATAAGGGAGTCCGTGACGTAAAACCGGAACAGCTGTTGATGTTAACTATCTATAGTTCTAGACTGTAGAAGGGCCTTTGATACAGTTCCACACAGAAGGCTTTTAACTAAATTGTATGACAATGGTATTCGAGGCAGTGTGTTGGAGTAAATCAGGAGCTTTCTTGCAGATAGATAGCAGTTTGTTGAAGTTAGGGGTTAACATTCCAATCAACTAACAGTAACATGAGGAGTGCCACAGGGGTCTGTTCTTGGGCCAATTCTATGTTTAACTTTTGTGAATGATTTAATAGAGGAACTTAAATGCCCTGCCTTGATGTTTGCAGATGATGCAAAATTTTTTGTTAAAATTAACTCGGATGAAGACATTTAGACTATAACAAAGGACCTCCAAAAACTTCAAAGTTGGAGTGAGATATGGTTGTTGGAATTTAATCCAGACAAATGTGCAACAATACATATTGGACATAGGAACCCGGAAATTTCTTATCAACTGAATGGAAGAGAAATCAAATCAACGGAAAGTGAAATGGACTTAGGAGTTCTCATTGCAAGGAGGATGACAAAGTTGGTACCCGAATTAAAGGAGTTGCCCTATGAGACAAGATGCAAAACAATAGGAATTACATCACTCCAGCAACGAAGACTTCGTGGAGACCTGATTGAAGTGTATAAGGTCATCCATGGGTTTGAGAATGTAAATATGAATGATTATTTTGAATTTAATACTAATAACACAAGAATGAATACCTGCAAATTAATGAAAAGAGGACATGTTAGAACTGTCACGAGAGCAAATGCACTTAGTATTCATGTTGTAAATCCCTGGAATAATCTCCCTGAATATGTTGTCAGTGTTCCTTCAATAGGTACCTTTAAGAGCAGACTGGATAATCACTGGAATCAAAGAAACTAGGCTAGTAACAATAATATCACCTGACAGCATATAGTACTACTTTCTTAAATAATAGACGATTACTCTCCTTCAGTTAAGATTGGACAGTAATTGGATGGTGAGCATTTGAGATCAAGTACTAGAATGGATTGTACGAGGAACCAGGAACCAATTGTTAATAACTGGGATGAAGTAACCATGGAAATGGAAAATCTGTATTCAATTGAATACATTAGTTGATTTACAGTGCTCGAACTGGCTACAACTACAGCTAAGTCCAACGCTTAGAAATATAAGTTGAGGTGGGACCACAACAAGATAAGTCTTATTCTCCCACTAATAACAAATAGAAGGTTATCCTAGTTAAATGGGTTAGGCTAAGTCTGTGTGGAGTGTACTTGGACAATGGCGGTTCTCCGACAGTGTTGGCTATTCGTTTCCACTTGCAAAAATCAAATTTAGATAAAAAAAATACAGTAGTACAGTTATATAATTTACTTATCTATCTATTTATTTATTTTACAGAAAATGATAACTTCGACGGCAGAAGGAAATGGCTACTTACTTTGAATAAACGTATTTTAACTATGGTTCCCCCTGTGTACGTTGCAACATGGAACGTTTTCTACGACAAAGACAAAGAGAAAGTTATCTCACGTGCGAGAACAAACGCATCTATGTTTGATTATCAAAGAAACTGTGATTGTTTATTTATACAACATTTATACGATAGGACGGACGCGCTGCTCTTTAAGAAGGTATGACACATTTCTAACACTCTCTTAAAATAATTAGATTGTAGTCATAATTCATCCAAAAAATGATTAGACAGTCATAAATATCGTTATTCTAATTATTTTCTAAAACATAACGTACGAAACCGAGAACAATGAAATATACAATGAACAATAAAGGTTTTCTACCTAAAACAAGAATTTTGTTTTAAAAAAAAGTCTTCAAAATAATGTAAAATAATTCTTAAGTTTTAAGTAATAAAACTATTTTTATTAAAACGAAGATTTTTGGAGAAGAATTCCCTACAACTACCTGGTTACTGATCTCAGACACCTCGTTTGATACCAAAGGGTATTTGGATAACATATACATCCCCATTAATACCAAGGTGAGTCTTTTAAATGTTGACTTAATAATAATAATAATAATAATAATAATAATAATAATAATAATAATAATAATAATAATAATAATAATAACACTTTGGGAAAAAATTGCATATAACTGGACAACTGTTTTAATAATCTATTTTATCTTCATGGTACAGTAGTAGGTTGGTTCATGGCACCAGTGGACTGTTGTGATACAACAGCTGAAGGATTTTTTTTAGACTTAAATAGAACTGTCCAGGTCAGTTCGATGTTATGTCTTCCTTCAGTTACGGTTCTCTTTCTATGTCTACATCAACACCGAATATTCTTAGATATTCGTTATACATCTCTCATTATCTCTTCACATCCGATAAGTCACAACACTCCCCATCTGTTTCTCTTTACTTCTGCTTTCTTCGTGTCCAGGAGAGATGAGGGAAGAGTTATTTATTTTTTTATTGGCCCGTCCTGGTGTCACAATCATAAAAAAAAGAAGAAAAAACTGAGGAAAAGAACGAGCTTTAGATATTGATTTGATTCTGAATATGAAGTCCGTTAGTCAACTGTGATGGTTATTGGAAGGAGGCATTGTTAATATAGATAAAATTAGAGATTAGTTGCAAGTTGTGATCATTAAATGTCTCTTCGTAATCAACTAGAAAGCAGGTGGGTGGGCGGCAAGGCGTTGCCTAATGCAGTAAATGTCACTTGAAAGTAAAGAAGTCGTCCACCATCAATACAAGTAAACGGAGGTCTCTTTTAACAAAATGAACTAAAAGCATTTAATTAATATACCCATTTATTTAATCTATTTACTTTGATGTTATGTCAATGAAACAGTCGCACTTTTCTGTCTGTTTTCAGATATATAACTTTGGATAGAAAAAAAAATAATCCAACGACAGGGTTACGATGACACACTAGGAAAACGCTATTTTTTTCGAAGCACGGACAGCCTTCTCTATTTAATACTAGCAATATCATCATTACCATCACTGTAATCGGACAGCAACCTCTACTTAGTACTAGTATCATCATCATCATAATTATAATAATTATAATACTAATAATTATAATAATAGTAATAATAATAATAATAATAATAATAATAATAATAATAATAATAATAATAATAATAATAATAATAATAATAATAATAATAATAATAATAATAATAATAACAATTACGATGATGATGTTTCTTTTCTTTTTTTAATTAGCTTTGAAATAACAAGAGCCCGGAAGCATCATTCTGAAAAATACAATTTTCAGGTTTATAAGGTTTCATCTGAAAAGCCAAAACCTGCTACCATGGAGTAGGCTGGCATATGGCACCAGCCGTCCTTTGTGATACTAGAGCTGAAGGGTCTTTTGGACTTAAATAGCTCAGTCCAGGACAGTTCGATGTTGTCTTCCTTCAGTTACGGTTCTTTTTCTATGCCTTTATCAACACCGAATATTCATAGATATTCGTTACATAACTCTTATTATCCCTTCACACGTGACAAGTCACAATACTCCCCATCTTTGTTTCTCTTTACTTTTTTCCTCGTGCCCAGGCCCGATGAGGGCAGATTTATTTATCTATTATTTTTGCCCATCCTGGTGTAACAATCATATATATATATATATATATATATATATATATATATATATATATATATATATATATATATATATATATATATATATATATATATATATATATATATATATATCAAATTAATTAAAAAATATAATTTTCATAGTCACTAAGTTTGACCATGATAAAAAAATCGAGGGCAAGGTCAAAGCTGCATTACTCTGCTAATGCAATTATAAATATGGCTCATATTCTCTGAAGGAGAGATTCCACAGAGGCAACATTTTGGCAACATATGGCATGCTACATTGTCGCATACGCCAAGTGTATTTCAACCAGTTCAGAAGTAGGCAACATGTAGCATGCGACAGGTGGCAACATGATGCCATATAACCTGACACAGAGAACAAGATTTAGCCTGCTGGCTAGTGTTGAACGCCTTTCCACCAGTCACGGGAATGATGAATTGGTCTTAGGAAAAGCCGTAGAATTTATAGAAGAACATAGGAAACTTGCGGTTCTATAGGATATACGCTTGACAGATTACAAGAATAACCATGCTAAACTACATGCACTGTGGGGATTAGCCGAAAAATTTAACTGTGACGTGCCAATGGTAAAGATGATGATCAAGAATTTGCGGACTGCTTTTGGTCGTCAGCACAAAAGCCTAACACAAAAGAAATCTGGATCCTCTCCCAATACGAGAAGTGAATGGTTTGCCTAGGACTTGCTTATATTACTCCTGGACGTGGACAACCCAAGGCCCGGCTATTCATCTGAAGTTGAACCCCAGGCTGAGCAACCAATAAGTGTCGAGGTAGTTTTTGTTGAATTGGTAGAAAATGCATTGTGGCATTCAACAGTCAACATAGCATGTAGCATGCTACAATCAACATGATGTTGCCTTGTCGCAGGCAACATGTCTCCTGGTTGAAAGCCACGTTCAACATATTTTTTGAAAGCAAGTCAAGTCGCATGCCACATATTGCCTGTGTTGCCTCGGTGCAATCGCACCTTAAGATCAGCAGTTTTATATTTAACATATTTTATTAAGGCTCATATTCCCAGGTTCTCGTAAGTGCCATGAATCACAACGAACAAAACAGCAGGATATTGGAAGTATACCATGTGGCACCCCACCTACCACTGAGAATCTCACAAATAGGAAACTGGGTTCGGAGCCCAGTAAGTTTAACCAATACAGAGGAACAAAATGAAAGCTCAAAAGCTCCAGATACCGAAATTCCTATTACTCTAGAAAACGAGCATAAGAGAAGAGGATATGATCCGAAAATAAAAGAAAATTTGTCAACGACTTCAAAGCGCTCCCGCGATCTCGTCCCAAAGGGGAATTCTATTCAGATAATAACGTTTGGTATTATGAATTCTACGATTGAGGATCTTATTATCAGAAGAATAGATCTCACCGGGCTACATCTGAGATGCACCACAATGGATGTAAGTCCACACATACACACACACATACACGCACAAGAACAAAGAAACACACACGCACATTAATGGCTGCAGGAGGTAAGGAAGTACTTTTTCAGTGTAAGAGTATTTGATAATTGGAATTCGTTATGTCTTAGATGCATTCATAGTTTTAAGGATAGATATTAAAAGCGTTCGTGAGTAAAATAAAATAAAAATGAACCACCAGGAAATGGGAATTTACGGTCACAGGGTTCTTTCTAGTGAGCAAATTAAAGTACATATAAGTAATGTATATATGCACACATTCCCATTGATAGGTATTGATCCTTACTTAAGGCAAACATTAAGTTAGTAGGCATATTACCATGGTTAATGTGAACAGAAAAACATAATACTGAATTTGTATTATTGTTATGCTAAACAGTGATGGTATATAAATTAGTATTTTCAAATATCTTTAATACCTAGAATTACTCCCATAACACCAGGTGTACTTTTCCCCCCTCCCAAGACCCGAGAGGGTGTAAGGAACGGATTCATAGAAAGGGAACCGCCACACGAAATTTAAAAAGAAATGGAGTCTAAAAATCATTCAGAGAAGGTAAAAATCTCGAGTGGAAAAATGCAATATATGGAAAGAGAAAGGAGAGAAGAGCAAAGAGAGAGGAAAAATAGCATTCCCAAAAAGAATTAGTTAAAATTAAAGATCCGTTGTAAGTTACAAGTCTGATGAACATGACTCCCGATCATTAAAGGTCTTTACATAATCAACTAGAAGAAGTGGGCGGCAGGGCGTTGCTAATGTAATAAATGTCATTTGAAAGTAAACAAGTTGTCAACCATCAATACCAAATTATACCAAATCCACATTTTAGACTCAATGGTATGCATATATTAAGATATTTAACAAATATATATATATATACATACACACAACTTCAAATCCTATACACTACTCTTAGACCAGTCGATAGAGATTTGAATAAGGAAATAAAAATCATGGAAAGCAGCAATAAGTTTTATTGTCTTTTTAATAGGGTAAAAAATATATAAAATTTGCACCCCTCTACCGCCCCGGATTTGGCCGCCATCTTGTAAAAATGGCAGCCCAAAACAGGGTTTTGTAATTATCTTCCTTTAAAGGAAAACGTGTCGACATATAAAATAATCAACATTTTTTTTTTAAATGCTTCATACATTTTTCGGTTTTGACGCTAGTGGGGCGAGAATGTTTGCATGTTTTTGATTCATACCCCCAGTTATGTAATATGACATGGAAAATTATATTGTATGTATTACTGAAGGATGTTTAAAACTCTTACATCAATTGCAGTTTTTAATTTTGCTTCAGGGAGTATGAATAAGGACATTTAAAGAGCCATTAATTCTTATTTTGTAGAAAAAATGTCTTCATCAAGGAAATGCTTTAATTGTGAAGGAAATATTTCTGAGGGAGTGACTCTTGAAGTGAAAGAGAGAGGTGTGGAAACATTGATAGACTACAGCAGTAAATGGAAATATGGAAAACATTCTCAGCTAAAAGGATTGAAAAAAGCGACAGTGCATGATAATTGTAGAAAAGTGTATACCCAAGAAAGAAGTGCTAAACCTTTTCAAACAAGACGGCTAACTCCTCCCGAACCTACAACATCTTTAAGAAGCCTAGTACCGGATTTTTATTTTCTTCATGATTGTCTATTTTTGTGGAGAAGATGCATCAGATGAGTTTTTGAAAAAACAAAGCAAAAAACTTCTAAATGTGCGTGAATCTGTTCACCGTGTGGAGACTATTCTAGTTAGGGACACTTTTCTGAAAGCAGGTGAGAAGAGGAATGATGACTGGGGCAAAATAGGTAATACCCGTATTTGTAATGTAGTTGACTTAGTTGCTTCAGAAGCAAGGTACCAATTAACATGCATGAGAACATTCTACCAAACATCCTCTGGAATAACCCATGCTTTAACATACCTTGAGGAAATAAACATGAATGCCAATTTGCTTTCAGTGACATTTTTGAGGGATATGAGGGTGACCTACCAACTGAGAAAACAATAAAATCTGAACTGAGGCAAAAATATGGAGATGACATTGTTTTATCTGTAATAAAAAATAGAAAGCCTCTAGTCTGTTTTCGTGACACAGGTAACAGAATTCTGATTGGTGCTTTGTATGAAAAACAAAGAAGTAACGATGAGAAATCAGAGCAGCTTCAGATACCAATCACAGATGCAAAAATAAATGCTGAAGATATGAGGTCACAGATACATGAGACAGACCAGTATCCAACACTAGATAAATTCCTGACTGATTTGGAATCTCTGATACCAGACACCCTACACTGCCTTGTTAAAACTGCTGTGTTGAAAAACAAAAAAGGAGATAAAAGCAAATGGGAGAAGAAGTGTACAACTATCTCACATGCTATCCTAACAGCAGCCAGACCAAATTCTTTTAGATCACTATTACAAACAGGTATTGCTGTTCATCTTAGTCAAATATATGGTTCTTAGCATCTACTGAATGTTCTCTCTACCTTAGGATTGTGTGCTTCCTATAATGAGACAGCACTCTGCTTTGCAGCATCCAAACAGGGAGGCTCAAACTGACTCATTTATACAATTTTTATTCGACAATGCTGATGTAAACATTTGTACCATTGATGGGTTCAACACTTTCAACAGTATGGGAGGGCTTCAGTGTGTCACTCCTTCTAATGATCCTAGAACAGATCAGCCTATCTCAAGATTAGAAAATGTTCCCTCTGCAGCCACTTTTTGACGGTTTGGTCATATATCCATCTAAGCCTTTGAGAGTAAAGTAAAGTAGGTTTCTTGGGTGTTGTCACAGATTTAGCAAATATCAATCCAATATCCACTACTGTCTCAGCTTCAACAAGTTAAGTCAAGTGGCTTTATGGAATATGGCAAATGAAGACTGACTGTCTATGTTGGAAAGGTTACATTGAGAAATGTATTGCAGACCTGCAATATGATGTGTCCCACACCTCATACCTTCAATTTACAAATGCTCCACCTACTGACTATGATACCATATACACAGTACTTAACCAAAGATGTGGAGATATTCAAAGACCTGAAACAACAAAGTTGCTTTGTAATGTTTGACCAACCTTTGTGTATCAAAGCTTGTGATATTGTTGCGAAACGTGGCCAAGAATCACCACTAAGTAATGTTAATGTACGTCTTGGGGGTTTTCACTTACTGATGTTATTCATGGGTGCAACTGGTTACATCATGAATGGAAGTGGAATGAAAGAATTTTTTTGTGCTGAATATGCAATTGCATCTGAGGACAAAATGCTGACTGGTCATGCTTATGCAAAAGCACTCAGGGCACATATAATAGTGAATGCTGCACTGGCTACAATAATTCTCAGTGAAACTGCTCTTTCTGCTGATGAACGGGCAACAGAAAAATTATTCTACACAAATTTTCAGTGAATACTTCAATATGTGCTCTGTAACTGCAACGGTGCTATGAACATGATGAAGAGTAAGGTTGGCACCTGACAACATTGGGTGAAATACTTTGCAATGGTAACACTGGTCAAATAGTTTCTTGAAGCAGAACAGTCTGGCAACTGGAACTTACCTTGAAACAATTCAAAAGATGGCATCCTATTTTTATGCCTGTGGTCACTCACTGTATGCAAAATCAGCTCACTTGTATTTAAAAGAAATGTTTGGTCTCAAGGAGTGCATTACCCCCACGGAATATGAAAACTAAGTTCTAAAAGGCTATTTTACAGTAAGACGGTCAGAAAAGTTTTGGTCCGGGATCTGGTCTGACATGACCATTAAGAGGACACTGAAGCAAAGCATGAAGAGTGCTGGTGTACTGACTCCATGCTGACAAAATAGATTCTCGGAATACCTACTTCTTTGAGGATCACAGAAATAAATTGAGATATATTGTGATTTTGCTTACAGTACAGGAGAGCAGCATGTAGATGCCAAGAAAGTTCATATGTCAAGAGATAACCAAGATATTCACCACTTTGTGAAGTGGTTTTCATCGCATCCACCATTTACAGATTTTGATGGCATTATGTCAGTCAGTACAGGATTAACAGGGGATGTAGAAACTAATCCTCATAATGCTTATGATGTTGGAGTAAGTTAAATATCAAACATTGTTGGCAACATCTTTGCAAAAGTCAAATTTGATAGAAAGAAAAGGGGCAAACCCCTGGGAGCTGCCACGACAGGAGTAAGAATACGAAAGGTTTCATATCCAGTTGATCCTGAAATGTTATTTAGAAGAATTTCATTAATCAAGAAATCACAAGAACAATCTAAACAGAACCTTGGGTATGGACTAGCTCCACATCCCATGGCACTCTTTGCTGAATCAGGAATGCATAAAACTGAGAAAGTCATTCTGTGTAGAGTACAGTAGTTTCACCTCTCAGTGACAGCGGAATTGATGGGACTACAGTTTATGTTGTTGATGAAGGATTTCTCATTCATCGAGTTGTTTGGCATCAGGGAGAGATCTTTCCAAAAATCTTGAACAGGTATGCTGAATATGTAAGGAAACACTACAAGGAAAATGTTATCACTGTCTTTAAAGGGTGTCCAGAAAATCTAGAAGAAAAATGTACAAACTGTGCTAAACGAGCTCGTCGAGCGATTTGTTCTACCTTAGACACTATGTTTGATGAAACTATGGTAGCAACAAGAAGTAAAAGTAAATATCTTTCAGATGAGAGAAATAAGAGTAGGTTCATCATAATACTCATTGCTAAGCTGATCACGAAGGGATTCACCGTACAACAAGCTACTGAGAATGCAGACTCACTTAATTGTTAATACTGCTATTGAAGAATCCACCTTTTTGTAATTCTGACAGCTTTGGTTGGATCAAACAGAAACATAAACCTCTTAAAACAAGCCAAATGAACTACAGAAAACAAACTGTACACACCAGCCTCCGTGAAATATGGATCAGTCATCAAGTGCAACATCCTTTTCTTGCATGCATTTACTGGGGTTGATACTACTTTTGCTTTTTACAAACAAGGGAAACTGAAGTTCATAAACCTGCTGGAGAAGCATAGAGATCTTCAAGAAGTTATTGCTGTGTTAAAGAACCATCTGCTGAACCTGCAAAGAATCCTGAAGCAGGAATGGCTTTCATTCTACAGTTGTATGGGAATAATGAAAGTGAATCCCTTTGTGACCTGAAATATCAATGCACTGTCAAATGACTAAGAGTAAGTTTACTCTGGCTGCCATGCTTCCTACTGCCGCTGCTGCTCTATGTCTTTCATTATATACATATTATCAAGTTCAAAAGTGATTGGGAAATGATATACCACCTACACAATGGGGGATGGAATATGACTGCAAAACGACTGGCCCAAATCACCACAGATAAAGGATGCACAACAGCCACTTGCAGCTGTGGAAGGGTAAGAATAAAATGCTCTTTGATATGTGCTTCATGCAAGGGGTTGTCCTGTTCAAACTATGACATACAAATTGATGAAGAAGACTGTGATGATCCCACTGATACAATGTTAGAAAACTTCCTAGTTCCAGAAAGAGAAACAGTACATGGAACGGAATAACCAAAAGCTGCACTTTCACTCACCTGTATCATCAAATTAATCTACATATCAACCCTACTAGAGCACACTGTAATCCTGTGGTGAACATTATATATTCCATTAAAGGAGAGTGATGGGAGATAGTATACCACACAATCCTTAGAGAATCCTAACAAGGAGAACAACAACAATTATAAATATGTAGTTGTAACTGACCTGGCAGTGACTAATGATAACTTCATCTAAGATATACACACTGGGTGGATGGTTGGGTGCAAAGGTAGTAACTCCGCTAGTGAGCATTCACTGTCTGTCCTACACCAGAATAAAGGAGCTATATTAGATAACATGAGTCATGAAAGAAATGGTGCACACATTCTCGCTCCTCTAGCGTCTAAACCGCACACTGCGCTAGAAGTATGTATAGAACTTTTTTGCAGAAATTTTTATGTAAGTTATTTTATATATCGCCACGTTTTCCTCTAAAGTGAGTTTTAAGTAAGATAACTACAAAAAAACTTTTTTTGTCAGCCAATTTTTCAAGATGGCAGCCAAATCCGGGGCAGTAGAGGGGTGCAAAATTCACATATTATTAAGTACCCTATTGCATAGACAATAAAACTTATTGCAGCTTGCCATGATTTTTTTTCCTTATTTGCACTTTTTTAACCTCTGTCAACTGGCCTATCTATAAAACTGATAGATTAAAAATTAAAACAGCAAAAACTTGTAACCATAGTTATGATATATATTAAGCTGTACTGCCAAATTGTGCGATACTCAGATAATGCGCATGTAAATTGTGAAACAACAATATAGGGCCATGAAGAAAACCAGTATGAAAGGCTTTTAACTATTCCGCAGGCTCCGCCATTCACGTATATCGAAAACAACACGGATGGTTCAGTCACAGTCAAAGGTCTATTTGGAGACATATTCAGTCATCTTCAGAAAATCACCAACTTTACGTAAGCACCATCTAACGATAATATTGCTCAGCCTAATAACCATATTAATACGGTCAAAGCATGTTCAATTATGCTTCTGATTAGTAAAGACTTTAGTACAGAGAACTAATACACACAGATTTAGTGAATGATCCAAGAATTGGCAATACTGGAAATAAAATACGGGTATACTACCTAAAGAAGGTAGTCGCCGTGACAAAATGGTAGTGTTCGTGACATTACGCTTCACGTCAAGGGTTCGCAACCCACCACGGTCTGAGGTTAGCAAAGGTATGCACTAGGGTAGCAATCACACCAGCCAAAATCGAAGTCCTTCATTAGAAGACACCATCCTAGCCCTTAGTAGAAAAGGGTGTATGTGACGTAAGCCGATCACATACTCTCTAAAGAAGCAGTAATCTACATAAAGAATATGCAAGATTCTAATACACACCAACACTAAATCATTACATGTACTTGTGATGTGACTCAAAACACCGACGGTCAATTCGGAAATAAACATTATTACTCAGACAAGATACAATATATAGCAGTGCCTTCTTGCTCTGACTGTATGAATCAAAGCTCCATATTTAGAAGTCGATGCCATTATCCAAAAAAATATATTAGCATATGTTTTCCTGTACTTGTGACATAAAACAAAACTCATTTCTGTAGTACATATCAGCATGCAAACAGATGTTCAAAAAAAAAGGCATATGCACAAAAACACTCTATACAAAATACATAATGCCAGGTGGGAATTCTACGATCATGAGAGCTCATGAAGAATTGGGAACTGACTTTATAAAAAACATTCTTCTTCTTCTTCTTCTCTCGCTTTTCCCATATCTATATGGGGTCGCGGTTTTGTTATCAGCCTTTTCCGTTCTCTCTTGTCCAATGCTTCCTTTCCACTGAGTCCTTCTCTCTCAAGTTGTCCATATACAGACATCCCATCTTCTTCGTGGTCTCCCTCTTCCTCTCCCTCCTTCCATCTGTAGCTCCATCATCTTTCCACCAATCCATTCTTAATCTCTCCTCATACAATGTCCATACCACTGAAGCTTCCTTTCTTGCATCTTCTTTCCAACTTGTGTTACCTTGGCTGTCCCTCTAATTCTCTCATTCCTGATCCTATCCCTCCTCGTCACACTCAACATCCATTTCACCATTCTCATCTCTGCCACTTCCATTTTTCTTTCTTGTGTTTTCTTAACAGGCCACGTCTCCGTGTCATATATCATCGCTGGCCTTACCACTGCATGATATATCGTGCCTTTCACTCTTGCACTAACCTTTTAATCACATATCAGTCCAGAGCATTTCCTCCAATTTTTCCATCCAGCTTGCATCCTCCCATTTACTTCTCTATCCAGTTTACCATCTTGTGACAGATTTGAGCCCAAGTACCTGAAAGTCTCTACCTTCTTTAACCTCTCCTGTGCCAAGTGCAATTGGCTGTCATCATCTTGCTTTTTCATCTGCATGTATTCTGTTTTTTCCCAACTTATCTTTAGCCTTCTACTTTCTAACTTGTCCCTCCATCTGTTCAACTTCTCCTTCATTTCCTCTCTGGTCTGCGCCACCAAGACTATATTATCGGCAAATAACACAGACAATGGGGCCTCCTCCAGTACGTCCCTCACTAACACACCCATGACCAGATTGAAAAGGTATGGACTCAATGCCGACTCTTGATGTAGTCCCATTGTCACCCCGACCGCTGTCCTCACTTGTGTGTACAAATCTCTGTATATATCCTGGCACACCCTCACATACTTTTCTGGCACTCCCTTCTCCCATATGCATTTCCACACTTCCTCCCTTTGTACTCGATCGTAAGTATTTTCCAAGTCAATAAGTACCAGATGTAATCCCTTTCGTTTCTCTCTGTACTTCTCAATTAATTATCTCAACGCAAAGATGTCATCCGTTGTACTCCATCCAGGCATAAATCCAAACTGAGCAGCCGTTACTTCTGTACACTCTCAGTCTTTTGTCCATTACTCTTTCATATACCTTCATAGTATGACTCATAAGCTTAATCCCTCTATACTTTTCACAGTCCTGGATGTCTCCTTTCTCTATGTAAATTGGTACCAGGATACTTTCACTCCACACATTTGGTATTCTTTCACTATCAAATTCCTGGCAAATGTTCTCGTACACGATCTCGACTCCCAGTTCGGCCGGCGCTTTCAAACCTCAACAGGTATTTCATCTTATCTAATTGCTTTCACGTTTTTCATTCTTCAAATTACCTCCTTCACCTCTTGCACACTAATATCTTCCACCTCCACCTCATTTGGCTAACCATACTCTACAATTTGCCTTGGGTTTTCAGAATTTAGCAATGTCTCAAAATAACTCTTCCACCTCTGCTTGATATCCTGCTCTTTACACAAAACTCTTCCCTGTTCATCCTTAATTTGCTTCACATAATATAAAAATTTTAATGAAAAATAACCCAACCTAACCTAACTTAACCTAAAAATTAGCACATATAAAAATGTCAAGTCCAGATTATGAAACAGGAAATATTTAGTAAATTATTTAGTCAGTTGTAGAGACTTAATCATCAGAGAAATCTAATACCACTTTTATATCAAGGACTTGACAGAGGATTACGACAGTGATTCCAACTGCCAAGAGCAATATGACCGATTACATTATTTGAAAACACTCTCAGACACAAAGGAAACTCTTACACTCAAAATATACAACTAGAAGCTAAAACTTTCATGGCAGTTCACAATAACACACCAGGCTGTCGAAGTCACGAAAGTAGATTATAAAACTCCAAGCGAATAATATGATATTAAAGACTATCATATTATTAAAGAAAATATGTTAACAAAAATAAATGAACAAAAAGGTAACAAAATCACTAATTATTCTCTGGTGTATTACAGGTCAAAATGCTATCGGGCAAGAGATGGTGAGTTTGGAGCTGTGATAAATGGCAGCTATCATGGAATGATCGGAGAACTTGAGAGGGGAATTGCTAACATCGGTGTAGTTAGCCTAGATATAACACAAGCACGGAGCTCAGTGGTGGACTTTCTTGTTGGTATTGATATAGAAAGGTAAGATTATAGATATAGCCGTAAGTTGTTCGTACATTGTTCTGCAGACCTTTATTAAAGCTATAGAGGTATATATGCATAGATTATAAACCAAATGATGTATAAAATCGTTTCATTATACACAAAAATAAAAGTAGAATATCATCCTCTCCTGATGATGTAGCGTGAGACTTACATTCCATATTCCAAACTGAGGACAGGACGAGAAGTTCTAAAATAATTTCTTGTGCACCGTTTTCACAGATATGTGGTGGTCATGAAACGTTCTTCCTATAATCAAAAAGCAAAGAGAACTTACTTCAAGCAGCTGAGCAAAGACGTTTGGATCTTGTTGGTCATGCTGTTAACTGGAATGATGGCAATTCTTTACTTTATAGCTCGCTCTTCACCTTTCCAGATAGAAATATCCTTAGCTGACGCCGTTCACATGAGCTTAGGATTTCTCTTTGGACAAGGTGTATTGTACATAGCAGTATAATTAGCACTTCCTATTACTATTACTATCCTGCCTTAGAATATTGCATCTTAATTAGTTCTGTTAAGCGATGATAAATATGATGTAAAATTTTAGTACAAAACATTATGAAATAACTTAATTACCTGAATTTTAAGCAGATCTTATTATTGAATAACACATAGCTGCAACAGCAATCAAAAGTTTAATTTTCAACAATAATTTTTAGATAGTACTTGACCTAATGAAATTGAATCCACAGTCAGATAATAATGCATAAACTACAACATACGCAAAGCGATCAAAAAGTTTATTTTTCTACAATAACTTTCACAGTGCACCAGACATAATGAAAAGTGAACCCAGAGTCTTATAATTATGCACTAACTACAAAATATAAAGTATCTAATCATCGTTTTAGGAACTTCAGTGGATATGTCTAGTATTAGTGTTCGCCTATTACTGTTGACGTCATTTGCCTTTCACACACTGCTACTGGCTCATTACACAAGCGACCTGGTCTCTGGTTTGGCCACAGAGTCCACTCCCCCCTTCACCAGTCTCCAGGAAGCTCTCAGACATCCAGATTTAACTTTTGGTTACAGCAAAGGAACAGCAGTCGATGAACATATTAGTGTAAGTAGTTTTTATTTGTGTATAAGGAATGACAACGTTAACTCTCATTCCACACATACGAAATAAGAGGTATATAAATAGTGCCTCTATAGCAAAACTTACCAGTTTTATGTATAAAGTAACAAAGTTAAAAAACGCTTACAATTTCAGCTAGACCTAAATGGTGATTTCTTTTCAACACTGTTAAATAAAAATTTTCCAAAAGTACAATTACTTTAAAGATAAGTACATAAATACTTGCTGCTTTCATTTCAAATTCACTAATTTTATTGTAAACTCAAATGGCCAAGGAGTTTCCCAGTCATACATTCAAGTGACTAAAGCATTCAAATAATTGCAGAGTGTGGAAGCATACAACGAACTCTGGAAAGACAATAAGAATGCAACTCGCATCATGTTAACTAATAGCTCAAAGGAAGGAATAAACAAAGTTCTTCAAGAAAAGAACTACATATTTATTACCAGCGAGTGGTCATACTACCTGGTTGGTCTAGACTGTAGGCTTCTGAAGTTGCCGCACACATACTTCAGAACTCCATTCTCGTTTGCACTTCAAAAAGGGAGTCCCATCAGGCCAATATTAAATAAACTGTGAGCATTCGTCATTATATTTATTTCTAGGTGGCATAATTTTTCTTCAAGTATTATGTTTTCCAAAACCTACTTTACCCATGTGAAAATGGTCTCCTAAGCTTGCAAGGATCTACAAAATTTATGAAAAATTCTGTTGATTGTAGCTAAAATTTATACATGTTGCTTGTATATTTTTCTTTACAGGAAACTTTAATGACCTATTCAGCATTTCAGAGGAAAGGTCATGGCGCTTACTTTAACATTACACTGTATGTAGTAGTTCATTATTCCAAAGGATATATCCATTAATTTTTCTTACGTCTCGTTTTACTTATCAAGCCATTCAACTGAGAAGATAGTACAGCTTTCTTTTGTTTTATAGTATTAGCTAGTCTATGATATAAAAAAAAAAATTCCAACAAATTTTCTTATGCACATTAAATAGTTCATCACTTAAAGGAAATTGCCAGAAAATTTTATTGCATATTTATTTAAATAGGTCCACCATGCCTAGAGATATGTCATTGTATATTCTTGTACGTTTCACATAATCTAGTCCACTATTTCAAGGAAAGAGGCTTTTGCATTCTTAAATATTATTTCAGACCTTGTACCTTGAACCACAGAAAAATGTACTTACAAGTTCTTAGCACTTCAATTTAATAATTCATTATAAAAAAAATTATTCATTAGGACACAATACGGGAGTAATTTTCCAAGCAATTGGCTCAGTAAAACTGCCAACCTTATGATGTATACCCTTGTGTTTTCTCCGACAGATTACTGGACATACTCTCATCAGCTTATGTCGACAAGTTCTCCAAGAATTTCAAACCAAAAATTCGAGACTGTCGTCATCCCGAGTATTTTCCAATTCAGTTGACTTCGCTTTCTACACCTCTCCTAATTTTAGGAGGGGCCATCATAGTTTCACTGTTTATCTTGCTGGTTGAACGTTGCACACGGAAAAATAGTTAACATTAGATTCGAGTACACTGGCATTTACAACATAACACTGTTGTCTATCACGAGGACATGTCTACTGAAAGACTTACTGGTACAGTTATAAATCGCAAATCGCAACGAACAACTTTAACACACTCAACACTCTCTGTGTGCTCTAACTTAAGTGCTACTATATGCAGCCATTATTGAGAGGGACACAAGTAAAAGTAAATAATAAAATCAAGTACAAATTCGTCTCTCCCGGGTTATAAGTGTATAAAGTCGACAGATAGATTAATATTGGTTACTCTGATCGCTAACCATAGACAACTGAAGCACAACTAATAACAAATATGCCATGACAGTAGAGCGACAAGCAGATTACCAATTTCGTCAGTTATTTTGACAAAATCGCCCAAAAAAGTATATATGATTAAGGAAATAAATATGAAGAAGCCAGGTGACTTAATACTTCTTCCATGAATATATAATTATGATATGACAAATCTGAACTTAAAACTCACAGAGATCATTCAAATAAAAAGAACAGTCGACTGCTTTCCAGGAAGAAAGTTACAATCAAAAGACTTTCTATCAATCTGAAATAAGTAGAAAAACACGGCGGAGTCAACTTTTAACGCTTGCCACCACGTTTTCGATATAGGAAAATAAAAGAAAATAATGGCCATCCCATCCATCTTTAAGGACCAAAATGAACGCTGTTCCAAACTACTTCACTATATAGGGGATAAATATTGTATAATATGAATTAAAATTGATTTTGTACATAACTCACCTCACATGTTTACGCATCTAATAGCTATATTTTGCCTCCAACACCTAATGGCACGGTAACGCATCCACCTCACTTGCAGCATCCATATACAGACACTTTAAAGCAGGTAATTTCATATTTTTCAATTACAAAAACCTTTCGTCTCTTTCTAACATTTAAGCCAAGATTAACTCAGCCTCCCTTTCTTCGCTTCAAATCTTTCAGATTCAAGAACATTTATTCTTGTTTCCTCCACTATTAGCAGAAGACTATTCTAAAACTACAACTGTGGCAATATTTCTTATGAAGTCTACATCTTATTCACTTATTTATTTCTAATAATCATCCCCATATAAACTGGTAAAACACTTCAAGTTTTGAAATCTCTTTTCACTGCCGTACAATATATATGGCACTTTTATGTCTAGACTGCAGTTACTGTTTCAAAGTTCTGCAAATCCCTAGAAAATATGATCTTCTCTCCTCTTCCGTGGCGCGCGTCACTTTTCATCTGCCATCAGCAGTAACAATCCTCAACTTAGTGAATATGTATTAATGACGTCACATGTAATGTTATACACACTAACACTATGCTACATAGACAATAAATGGGTGTGAATAAAAAAAAAATATAAACATAATGTATGGACAGACTAGATGAAGCTCTTCACAAAGGACTCAATTCCGGTCTCATATTAAGTTATGGTAGCGATATGCTCTCCACTAGTAAAATAGTAAAATTTAATCGAAAGTATATGTGTAACACTTCTATCATATATATATATATATATATATATATATATATATATATATATATATATATATATATATATATATATATATATGTGTGTGTGTGTGTGTGTGTGTGTGTGTGTGTGTGTGTGTGTGTGTGATTACCTAATTGATTACCTAATTGTGTTTACGGGAAAGAGCCCAAAGCTCGTATCTTCCCGTCTCCTCATCGGTTCCATTTTAGACTTAGTGATACTTATCGTACCTGTCCTTAAAACTATGGATTGAGATAGCATTAACTACCTCCTCGCTTAGCGAATTCCAATTATCAACTACTCTTACACTGAAAAAGTATTTCCTTACATCCTGCAAAGAAGTTTTCTTACGAAGCTTCAAACTATGACCTCTAGTTCTAGAGCCAGCCATATCGAAATATCGATCCCTATCCACTCTATCATAACCATGAAGGAATTTAAAGACTGTCACCATATCCCCCCTTACTCTTCTAGCTTCGAGTGATGGTAAGTCTAATTCCCTCAGCCTCTCATCATAACTGAGATTGCGTATTTCTGGCACCAGTTTCGTGGCATGTCTTTGAACTTTTTCAAGCTTAACTATGTGCTTTTTCAAGTGCGGATTCCAAAAGGGGGCTGCATATTCGAGTTTTGGCCTCACATAGGTTACATAAATATTTCTGAACATTTCCTTGTCCATGTGCCTGAAGGCTACCCTTACATTTGATAAGAATGCATATGCTGCCCTTACTATGCCATTTATATGTATTTCTGGAGACAAATCTGCCAGTATGTTTACTCCTAGGTCTCTCTCATTTTCTGTCTCTTGAAGTTGTACTCCAGCCACTGAGTAGTCAAGCTTGGGCCTTCTTGCACTTGTACCCATTCTCATTACCTTACATTTTGAAGTATTGAATTTCATTAGCCACTTTTCTGACCACTCATGCAGATTATTTAGATCCTCCTGAAGTTCTCTACCATTGTTCTCGTTTTTTACTTTCTTCACAATCTTTGCATCATCTGCAAACATATTCATGAATGAATTTACAGACTCTGGTAGGTCATTTACATATACAAGGAACAAAAGTGGCCCTAAAACTGAACCCTGTGGAACTCCACTACTAACTCTTCT
Organism: Halocaridina rubra; assembly: GCA_037179515.1. Lineage (NCBI taxonomy): Eukaryota > Metazoa > Arthropoda > Malacostraca > Decapoda > Atyidae > Halocaridina > Halocaridina rubra. Next base: position 21,554 of record JAXCGZ010004032.1, read on the forward strand.
CCATTCATGCACTGAGTGTCTTACTCTAACCCTCTGTTCCCTTCCTTCTAAGTAAGTTTTTATCCATTCCAAAACATTTCCACCTATTCTAGCCATTGAGTGCAGCTTCCTAATAAGTCTCCCAAGTGGAACAGTGTCAAACGCTTTCTGGAAGTCTAGGAATATGCAATCTGCCCAGCCGTCTCTTTCCTGTAAGATTTGGCTTACCTCAACATAAAATTCTAATAAGTTTGTTACTGTTGATCTACCTTCTCTGAAGCCATGTTGCCTCACTGACAAAAAGTTGAAGGATTCCAAGTGAAGAGAGATATGTTTCCTTAGTAGTTTCTCCATAACTTTGTAAACTATGCTGGTCAAGGAAACTGGTCTATAGTTCAGAGCCGTATCCCTCCTTCCCTTTTTGAAGATAGGTATCACATTTGCTTGTTTCCAGCATCTTGGAATCTCCCCCGACTCCAGTGACTCCTTAAATATGATACTTAGTGCCACTGATATTGTGTTTGCGCATTTTTTAAGCACATGAGGGGATATGTCATCAGGACCTGTAGCTTTATGAACATCTAAATCCACCAGCGCTTTGCATACCTCTGTGGCTGTAAGGTTGATATTCTCTAATACCGGCCCTTGAGCTTCTATCACTGCAATCTGAGGGGTGGGGTATTTTCTACTGTAAATACTGACTGAAACTCCTTGTTCAATTCTTTGCAGATCTCTTCATCCGTCTCAGTGATGCTTCCATCCGCTCTCTTTAGCCTTAAAACCTGTTCTTTTACCTTCAGTTTTCCTCTGATAAAGCTGTGTGTGTGTGTGTGTGTGTGTGTGTGTGTGCGTGTGCGTGTGCGTGTGTGTGTGTGTGTGTGTGTGTGATTACCTAATTGTGTTTTACGGGAAAGAACCCAAAGCTCGTATCTTCCCGTCTCCTGATCGGTTCCATTTTAGACTTAGTGATACTTATCATACCTGTCCTTAAAACTATGGATTGAGATAGCATTAACTACCTCCTCGCTTAGCGAATTTCAATTATCAACTACTCTTACACTGAAAAAGTATTTCCTTACATCCTGCAAAGAAGTTTTCTTACCCAGCTTCAAACTATGACCTCTAGTTCTAGAGCCAGCCATATCGAAATATCGATCCCTATCCACTCTATCATATCCATTAAGGAATTTAAAGACTGTCACCATATCCCCCCTTACTCTTCTAGCTTCGAGTGATGGTAAGTCTAATTCCCTCAGCCTCTCATCATAACTGAGATTGCGTATTTCTGGCACCAGTTTCGTGGCATGTCTTTGAACTTTTTCAAGCTTAGCTATGTGCTTTTTCAAGTGCGGATTCCAAAAGGGGGCTGCATATTCGAGTTTTGGCCTCACATAGGTTACATAAATATTTCTGAACATTTCCTTGTCCATGTGCCTGAAGGCTACCCTTACATTTGATAAGAATGCATATGCTGCCCTTACTATAATAAAATCAAGTACTGTGTGTGTGTGTGTGTGTGTGTGTGTGTGTGTGTGTGTGTGTGTGTGTGTGTGTGTGTGTGTGTGTGTGTGTGTGTGTGTGTGTGTGTGTGTGTGTGTGTGTGTGTGTGTGTGTGTGTGTGTGTGTGTGTGTGTGTGTGTGTGTGTGTGTGTGTGATTACCTAATAGTGTTTACGTGAAAGAGCCCAAAGATGATCACTATCAAAGGGCCAACACTCTGGAATAATATTCCAGAGTATCTTAAAAATGCATCCTCCTTCACAGCTTTCAAAGGCAAACTATATAGTTTTCTTTTGGACAAATAGTTGCTGCTCATTAAGAACTAATTATTCTCATTGTAAGGAAACAAATATGGAAATGATGCCGATAATAACGATCCTGTATCTAGTGGCATACTTACTACTTTATTATTAACATTATTGTTAACATTTTTATTACAGCATTATTATTTTCTATGAAAGCTACATTTAATTTAACTATATGTCTAACCCTCTTATTTATTACTTTAATTACATGTCTACTTATAAGTTACTATTAATGTTGAATAACCATTGTACAAAATGGAAATAAATGTTTTGATTTTGATTTGATTTTTTATTTTTTCTCCTGATCGGTTCCATTTTCTACTTAGTGATACTTATCATACCTGTCCTTAAAACTATAGATTGAGATAACATTAACTACCTCCTCGCTTAGCCAATTCCAATTATCAACTACTCTTACACTGAAAAAGTATTTCCTTACATCCTGCAAAGAAGTTTTCTTACGAAGCTTCAAATTATGACCTCTAGTTCTAGAGCTAGCCATATCAAAATATCGATCCCTATCAACTCTATCATAACCATGAAGGAATTTAAAGACTGTCACCATATACCCCCTCAATCTTCTAGCTTCGAGTGATGGTAAGTCTAATTACCTCAGCCTCTCATCATAACTGAGATAGCGTATTTCTGGCACCAGTTTCGTGGCATGTCTTTGAACTTTTCAAGCTTAGCTATGTGCTTTTTCAAGTGCGGATTCCTCTGTGTGTGTGTGTGTGTGTGTGTGTGTGTGTGTGTGTGTGTGTGTGTGTGTGTGTGTGTGTGTGTGTGTGTGTGTGTGTGTGTGTGTGTGTGTGTGTGTGTGTGTGTGTGTGTGTGTGTGATTACTTAACTGTTCATACGGGAAAGAGCCCAAAGCTCGTATCTTCCCGTCTCCTGATCGGTTCCATTTTGTACTTGGTGATACTTATTATACTTGTCCTTAAAACTATGGATTGAGTTAGCATTAACTACCTCCTCGCTTAGCCAATTCCAATTATCAACTGCTCTTACACTGAAAAAGTATTTCCTTACATCCTGCAAAGAAGTTTTCTTACCAAGCTTCAAATTATGACCTCTAGTTCTAGAGCTAGCCATATCAAAATATCGATCCCTATCAACTCTATCATAACCATGAAGGAATTTAAAGACTGTCACCATATACCCCCTCAATCTTCTAGCTTCGAGTGATGGTAAGTCTAATTCCCTCAGCCTCTCATCATAACTGAGATCGCGTATTTCTGGCACCAGTTTCGTGGCATGTCTTTGAACTTTTCAAGCTTAGCTATGTGCTTTTTCAAGTGCGGATTCCTCTGTGTGTGTGTGTGTGTGTGTGTGTGTGTGTGTGTGTGTGTGTGTGTGTGTGTGTGTGTGTGTGTGTGTGTGTGTGTGTGTGTGTGTGATTACCTAATTGTGTTTACGGGAAAGAGCCCAAAGCTCGTATCTTCCCGTCTCCTGATCGGTTCCATTTTAGACTTAGTGATACTTATCATACCTGTCCTTAAAACTATGGATTGAGATAGCATTAACTACCTCCTCGCTTAGCCAATTCCAATTATCAACTACTCTTACACTGAAAAAGTATTTCCTTACATCCTGCAAAGAAGTTTTCTTACCAAGCTTCAAACTATGACCTCTAGTTCTAGAGCCAGCCATATCGAAATATCGATCCCTATCCACTCTATCATAACCATGAAGGAATTTAAAGACTGTCACCATATCCCCCCTTACTCTTCTAGCTTCGAGTGATGGTAAGTCTAATTCCCTCAGCCTCTCATTATAACTGAGATTGCGTATTTCTGGCACCAGTTTCGTTACATGTCTTTGAACTTTTTCAAGCTTAGCTATGTGCTTTTTCAAGTGCGGATTCCAAAAGGGGGCTGCATATTCGAGTTTTGGCCTCACATAGGTTACATAAATATTTCTGAACATTTCCTTGTCCATGTGCCTGAAGGCTACCCTTACATTTGATAAGAATGCATATGCTGCCCTTACTATGCCATTTATATGTATTTCTGGAGACAAATCTGCCAGTATGTTTACTCCTAGATCTCTCTCATTTTGTGTCTCTTGAAGTTGCACTCCAGCCACCGAGTAGTCAAGCTTGGGCCTTCTTTCACTTGTACCCATTCTCATTACCTTACATTTTGAAGTATTGAATTTCATTAGCCACTTTTCTGACCACTCATGCAGATTATTTAGATCCTCCTGAAGTTCTCTACCATTGTTCTCGTTTTTTACTTTCTTCACAATCTTTGCATCATCTGCAAACATATTCATGAATGAATTTACAGACTCTGGTAGGTCATTTACATATACAAGGAACAAAAGTGGCCCTAAAACTGAACCCTGTGGAACTCCACTACTAACTCTTCTCCATTCATGCACTGAGTGTCTTACTCTAACCCTCTGTTCCCTTCCTTCTAAGTAAGTTTTTATCCATTCCAAAACATTTCCACCTATTCTAGCCATTGAGTGCAGCTTCCTAATAAGTCTCCCATGTGGAACAGTGTCAAACGCTTTCTGGAAGTCTAGGAATATGCAATCTGCCCAGCCCTCTCTTTCCTGTAAGATTTGGCTTACCTCATCATAAAATTCTAATAAGTTTGTTACTGTTGATCTACCTTCTCTGAAGCCATGTTGCCTCACTGACAAAAAGTTGAAGGATTCCAAGTGAAGAGAGATATGTTTCCTTAGTAGTTTCTCCATAACTTTGCAAACTATGCTGGTCAAGGAAACTGGTCTATAGTTCAGAGCCGTATCCCTCCTTCCCTTTTTGAAGATAGGTATCACATTTGCTTGTTTCCAGCATCTTGGAATCTCCCCCGACTCCAGTGACTCCTTAAATATGATACTTAGTGCCACTGATATTGTGTTTGCGCATTTATTAAGCACATGAGGGGATATGTCATCAGGACCTGTAGCTTTATGAACATCTAAATCCATCAGCGCTTTGCATACCTCTGTGGATGTAAGGTTGATGTTCTCTAATACCGGCCCTTGAGCTTCTATCACTGCAATCTGAGGGGGTGGGGTATTTTCTACTGTAAATACTGACTGAAACTCCTTGTTCAATTCTTTGCAGATCTCTTCATCCGTCTCAGTGATGCTTCCATCCGCTCTCTTTAGCCTTAAAACCTGTTCTTTTACTTTCAGTTTTCCTCTGATAAAGCTGTGGAAAAGCTTGTGATTTTCTTTAGCCTTCCTGGTGATGTCCCTCTCATAATCTCTCTCTGCCTCTCTCCTTTTACTTAGGTAGTCATTTCTTGCTCTTTTGTAGGTTTGCCAGGCATTTATGTTTTTTCTCCTCCTATACCTTTTCCAGCATTTGTCTCTCCACTCCTTAGCTGTTTTACACCCATTATCGAACCATTTCTCTCTGGCATGAATTACACCTACTTTGGTGACAGGTATGCAGCAATCTACTATCTTCCCATATTTCTCACAAAAGATGTCATACATTTCTTGTACAGATTTGTTGTAAAATAAGGTTCTCCAGTCAATAACTGCAAAAAGCTCATTCATTTTGATGTAATCTCCTTTCGGATAGTTCCTCCTCATGTCCTCAGTGCCTCTACTCTCAGGAAGAATATCTTCAATGATATACTCCATCAACAACACACAGTGGTCACTCTTTCCAACTGGTGGTTCATACTCAATATTTTCAATATCCAACACATTATCTGTGAACACTAGATCAAGTAGTGATGGCTCATCCCCACCCCTGGCCCTTGTTGGTTCCATTACATGTTGGTGTAGGAAATTCCCTTGTACGCAATCTAGGAATCTTGCCCCGAATGAGTCCTCACCACTGTGTGGGTCAAGATTTATCCAATCTATCTCTTTATGATTAAAGTCTCCCATAATCAGAATCCTACACTTTTTTTCCCGTGCCATGTTAACAACTGAGTTTATGACTTCAATAGTACCTATATGACTTTCCTCATAAACTTCAAGCCTATTTTGGTTCCTTGGTGGGTTGTATACAACAGTTATTATAATGCTCTCTGACCCAGTATTTATGCGAGCAACAAGAAATTCCTTGAACTCGCTTTCTATAGCCAAGTTTATTTCTTCAACTTGAATCCTCTCACTTATGAGCAATGCTATCCCTCCACCAGTCCTCTAAGATCTTTCAACCCTTAGTATTCTGAAGCCCTTAGGAAAAAC
>JAXCGZ010004032.1:32500-95935 GCA_037179515.1 Halocaridina rubra
TTCGTGGGGAATATATGTTGGTATTATACTAAGTCTATACAACATTCGCAAGGCATATATACTGGCACCTATATCAACTCTACAACATTCGTGAGGATTGTATGTTAGCACTCATGTGAATTGTATGCAAAATTTGCTGCGAATATATTTTTTAAGGAGTGTGACACAGGAACAGGCAAGAAAATTGCCCTCATCAATAATGGCTTGGGCATGAAGAAAACAGGAAGACGAAGAAAAAGTAAATGGTTAAGGACAAGATAGATGAGGCAATGGTACACAATAGGAAAAGGAAAGGTTGAAAGAATAGTCGAAATATTGAGGACATAGATATGGCAGAATTAGGCCCTGAGATGACGATACATCCGGTTTTGAAAAAGAGATAAGTTATAAGAATTAGGAGAGTTGGAAGGACGAAGAATTTCATAGGCTGGAGGTAGATGGGGAGAAGCAGTCGCTGTGCCTACCAACACATGAGCTACAAATATCGACATTGTACCTGTGAGACGAGGCAGCTTGGCGAGTGTTACACGGCCTCAACAGTGGGGGAGAGATGCAACTTGCCGACTCATCAAAGCAGCGATGGAAATAGTACTATAGAAAAGAGAAAGGAATGATACGGCGAAGAGAAAGAGAATCCAGATTAAAAGAAATAGAATGGTCTTTAAGGGGAGCTGCCGGTTTTATATTACTTTGTATTGAGATGAAAATATTATGGAAAGTCAAGACCACTAAATAGGTAATAATAATAATAACAATAATAATAATAATAATATTAATAATAATAATAATAATAATAATAATAATAATAATAATAATAATAATAATAATAATAATAATAATAATAATAATAATAATAATAATAATGAACCTTTATTTCCATTACACAATGGGTATTCGTCAGCCGGGGCAAGCCCCAACCCCCCACTGTGCTGCCCAGCTACAGCAGTAACCTGTCAGTAAACCGCTTAAACTCTCGGTCTTGGACGGGAACCGATCTTTCGACCTCGTGAATGCGAAGCCAATTTGTATTGTAGTCATGTGTTTCACATGAAAAAATGGTCATAATAAGGTCTTTGGTGTAACAACCCCATTTTTATAATATCTGGTTTCATTTGTCGAAAATAATATTTTTTTTCTTCGAGTTGCCAAAATATTTGAAGAAATTGCTGAAAAAAATATTTTTTAAATCTTTCTGCCATTAATTTTGAAAATACTGCGTTGCTACATTAAAATATTGGACTTATCCTTTTGTTGAGTTTTTGTTTCATTCAAATCGATGTATAAATGATTGAGCAGATAGATTTCAAAGGTGAAGAAATCATGTACTGAGATATGTACCTGTTTAAGTTTTGAATACTTTTCAAGACTGCTTTCCTGGTCTATAATCTCGATTTCTGTATATTATTAGATACATTTTTCTATCCCCTTTTCATAGCAGATAAGTATTTACAGTTTCTCCTTATTACAAACATGCAGGACTCGCTTATTGTTAGAAAGTTATGTTTATATCAGGCTCCTGGTCCCGACCTTTTGGAATATTATCTCTTTCGAGAGGGTGTCAGAGTTACCGAAGCTCCTCTTTGTTGCCAGATTTTCTTCAGTATATGACTAGAGCATATCCTGTTGTATTTTCCTTCTTGGGCAGTTACCTCTTTTACTCGTTACGTGTCTCCTGCGGTCAGTGTCCTGAAGATCCAAAGTTTGCAAGTGACATTTTGAGCCAGCTCATTGCAGTGAGGAGGGATGCCTTCCAATATCCAAATTTCTGATTCAGCACAGCTGTGGATGCAACAAAGGCAAGTCTTGAAAAGACCAGCTAACTTTGTTTTATGGGCTCGAGCCCACATCTTTGCATGAAAACTTTTACTAGCATTTTGTGTTAGTTCTCTAACACATCTCTCCAGCAGATTTTCTATGGATAAGGATTCAAATTATATTTTATCTTCTTTTTAGCTTCTTTAGACACACTGATGATTAGAGATGTGTTGCATATCTTCATGAGGTACGCCTTCTGCAGGAATGTGTTGGTAGAAGCACCATGACTCTCTCCCAGCTGGACACAAGCCATGGCAAGGCTGCTCTTGAGTGCTTGAAGACATGCTGAAATGAGCACATCATATCCTTCATCTCCAAGAATGATTTTCCAACATTCGATCTCATGAACTTTCCATAGTATTTGGTGAGAGTAATTATGTGCTTGTCAGACAACTTGTTTTTTTTTTCTTCCTAGAAGGCTTCGTCTCATTCTGCTGCCTGACTTTGTTGTTACATGAATCTTCTTTTCATCTCGAAGCTACCTAAGTATTGTCACCATTCTCATTTGGACGTGATTTATGCAATCTATTTTTTTTCCTTGATGGTCTTGATAGAGATCATTTCCCTTATTCATTGCAGTAACTGCAATATAGGCGCTGGAATCTCCATCTCCCACGAAGCTGACATAACAAAACTTCAGTTTTTCTGATCTTCCAAACAGCGCTACTGCAGCCTCTGCCTCCATGCCAGCTGATGTACCTTCATAATTTTTTGCATATTGTGTAGTATGTCCTTGTTTCATCTTCATATATTCATGTTTAGTAATCTTATTTTTATCCAGTTCAATCTCCTTTGATATGCAGGCTTGACAGAACTTAAGAATACTTGGAAATAAATTACAAATGCGGTCATGACTTCGATGATGACACCCATTCCCACTTTGGAGGTGTGACTTCATTTCATGCATGTTCCATCATAAAAGATATCAATGCTGAGGATATATCAATGCTGAGGTTACCTCTGGCATCAGGAGCATTGCAGATGTGCTGTGCATAGAACTTGCATACTGCTTCATATATATTCTCTTGTTTTTCCTAGTACTGGGCAGCCATTACATCGTACATATGCAAGAGATACCTATAATACTTGGAGTTTCCCATTGGCTTCATTCCAAGGCTCCTTGTAGTCTTTTCACCCCTGCCAATCCATAGTCCTCAGTGATAGACAAGTAAGCAAGGAGGGTATTGGTCTTGTGAGCAGGTACCTTCAGCAAACCACCGTGCAAGATGAAAAAATACACAGAGTAGGGGGTGATATTTCAAGCCATAACTCGGCAGATATAGTCAATATTGGTGTGAAACTTTCTTAGAGTGATGGCAAATGGTGTAGCTCTGCCTGGAATTTTTTCCCCTGAGTTATATTTTCACCTCAAACCCTTCCAACCGGCCACTCCCCTTAATGAGTCTGATGCCTTATATTCAACCCTATCAAGAAGATAAGTATATGAGGAGGTACCCCAGATGTGCGAGCAGGATTCTTAGCATGGACGAAGAAGACCTTTATAGATTTCAAGTAACTGCAAAAAGGAAAAGTAATGATAAAAACGAGATAGCCCCCCAATTTTTTGGATGCATATTTAGAAAATTGGATTATGTGACTCCTCCAAGACAAGTTAGAGGCTATCTGGATTCCAAATATGTTAATAGAATAAAGGGGTAAATTTTCTCAGTTTCAAAGATCATAGGGATATCAGGAGGAGAAGATAATAAAGAGATAGCCCAAAACTGTGTCTTGGAGGCATCAAATTGAACTAAATGTTGGGTGCCCACCTCAGATACCCTCTGCAAATCGGAGTTGAGAGTAGAAGAAAGTGATACGAGACTGATTACGAGTAGCAGATGAAGGTTGTGAAGAAAATGATGGGTAGAATCGTAGGCAAAGTCGTGAGGAAGTGAAGAGTGTTGTGTCTAAGACACCCCTTTAATTAGTGTTAAGTTTTCTATTGCACACTCAGGAAGTGTTTTTTATTATTTACGTTTGAGAACCATAAACATTATGTTTCGACTCTTCATATATAAGGGTTTTGATCCTTTTTATAAGTGTTTCAGTATTATCCAGTTTTATTGACTGTTCTCATGTCATATATGTATTTGTTTACTTTTAGAATTTATAATCTTCTACAAATGGTGTAACAAAATAAAAGTAGTTACAGTATAGTTGTGTATACATATCCACCCCACTTCAGCTCTATAACATTAACGACGAGAATAGGATATGTATTATAATGACTACACATCATATACAATTATAGAGCTTCATAGAGCTTTACAACCATCTACTTATCTTGAAGAGGTAAGAAACATAATAGTGGCAACGAGAATGGAATATGTATTGTAATGACTACACATCATACACAATTATAGAGCTTCATAGAGCTTTACAACTATCTACTTATCTTGAACAGCTAAGAAACATAACAGTGGCGATGAGTGGTAACGACAACAGGCAGAGGAGGCAGGACATCTGGCACCAACCAAGTTTTGGCAGGGGTGTGTAACCAACCGACAGCAGTCAACCACAACTATGGTGCTCGATTTACTCGTGCCCAGAGCGTTTTCCATACAAAAGGAACCTGCCACTATTGCACAGAGGTGGAATAAGTGGATGGTAACGCGCTGGCTTCGCATTCATGAGGTCGAAAGATCGGTCCCCGTCCAAGACCGAGAGTTTAAGCTGTTTACTGGCAGGAACTGCTGTGGTTGGGCACCACAGTGGGGGGTTGGGGCTTGTCCCAGCTGACGAATACCCATTGTATGGTAATGGAAATAAAGGTTTATTATTATTATTATTATTATTATTATTATTATTATTAAGGCCATAGGAGTCACCAAGGATGAGTAGAAGCATGCCCTACTACTCCATGTAGCAGGTCTAGATTTACAGGAGGTGCATAAAGCCCTCACACTTGCAGGTAACACCCTTCAACAAACAATTAATTACCTAAATGCCTATTTTGCTCCTAAAATTAACTTTACATATGAGAGATTTAGGTTTAGCCAGTGCACCCATGATACAAGTGAATCAGTTGATGCTTTTGTTACCAAGTTGAAGGAGTTAGCTTCTACTTGTGAGTTCCATAACAAGGATGATGTCATAATAGATCAGGTTACAGCCAAATGTAATTCACAGGAACTTAGAAAAAATTGCTTCAGGAGAAAACCCTAACATTAGACAAGATTTTAGACAAAGCTAGGATTCTGGAAGCAGCAAATTCTCAAGCTCAAGCCATTGAGGGTTTATTAAATAATTCTCAGGTCAATAAAGCGTCCTCCCAGTATGGTAAACGGCAATGGCAACAAGAAAAGAACACGACACTTCAAAGGAAACCTGAGGGTAAGCAATCCAAAAATACAAAACCATGTTTCGGGTGTGGTAATGCAGGTCATTATCCCAGTGACAGGACAATGCATCCAGCAACTGACAAGAAATGTAACAGTTGTGGATGTAAGGGTCATTTCAGTAACATGCGTAGGCTCCGCAAAACAGAGAAACACATCAATTATACCTCATTAAACCTGAAACACAACAGAATGGTCAGTCAGACGAGCCATCAGAGCAATTAGATAGTAGTAAACCAGAATTTGCTTTCTAAATTAACTCTATAAGTAGCAAAGACAAGAGGTTAATGATTACAGTAAACATAAACAGTGTGCCGGTTGTCATGAAAGTTGACACAGCAACAGACGTCTCTGTGATGTCAGAACAGGTGGCAAGCAAAATACCTAATTTGTCCATAGAAGCTTGCAATAAAGTTCTATGGGATTACAATGCACACAGCATCAAGGTGGTAGATTCAGACAAGGTTAATGTTCAGCATGAGCAGCAGACAGCACAGGATCTATCCCTCACCATTGCGAAAGGCCAAGGTCAGACATTAATGTGTTTAGATTGGTTGAAACATTTTCAGTTAAAATGGTCGGAAATTCTGAAGGTTCTGAAGGTAGAACATAAAACTGTTACCCCGGTGTGTGATGTGTTTTCAGAATTTAAGGGGATTTTTACTGAAGGACATGGCACAGTAAAAAACACAAAGGCAACGCACAGTAAAAAACACAAAGGCAACCTTAGTTCTGAAATCTGATGCAACACCCAAGTTTTTTGCACCTAGACCTTTGCTTTAAAAGCCTTAGTTGAACAGGAAATTAAAAGGTTAGAAGCAGAAGGCACATGGGAGAGAGTAATGTATTTAGACTGGGGAACCCTTTAGTTCCACTGGCAAAAAAAAGATGAAGGTGTTCGGTTGTGTGGAGATTATAAGGTAACACTAAACCCACAGTTACAAGTAGCAGAATACCCTCTACCCAGCCCTACAAACATGTTTGTAGCCTAGAATAATGTAAGGTCTTTTCAAAAACTGACCTAAAACATGCCTTTTAGCAGTTAGTCATGGATGATAAGTCACAAGAATACTGTACAATAAATACTCATTTAAGGTTATTTCGTCCCAAAAGACTACCATATGGAGGCCAGCAGTCCCGCAATGTGGCAGCAAGCCATGGATAAGATATTCAATGGATTGTCTAGAGTATTTTACTTCATTGATGACATATTAGTAGCAGAAAAGGATGAGAGAGAGCATCACGAAAGACTAGTAGCAGTATTGAAATACATCCAAGACAATGGAATTAAAATAAAAAAGAGCAAATGTCATTTTAAAATTTCAGCAATTGAATATTTAGGGTTCAAAATAAATGACCAGGGTATTCACAACACAGATGATAGAGACAGGGCAGTACAGTCAGCAAAAGGGCCTGAAAATGTCTAGGAGCTACAGTCATTTTTAGGACTTGTGACATTTTACGAAAAGCTCATAAAAGACTTAGTTACCCTAGCAGAACCACTATATCAACTAGTAAACAAAGGCGTATCATAGCACTGGTCAGTGGACTGTCAACAGTCATTTGAGAAGATAAAAACAGAAATAACTTCTCCAAAATTCTTGACTCAATTCAGAATGGACTTGCCAGTAAAACTAGTGTGTGACGCTTCACAGGTAGGCTTAGGTGCAATTTTACCTCATGTCATGCCAAGTGCCACAGAAAGGCCAATTGTTTATGCATCTAGACTGTTGAATAAGGCAGAAAAAAATATTCACAAATTGAAAAGGAGGACCTTGCACTAGTGTATGCTGTAAAGAAATTCCACATATACCTATACGGCAGGAAGGAATTTAAGTTAGTCACTGACCACGAACAATTTTACCTACTCTAGTCGCTGCACAACTATAAAGGTAGGCTACCATTTTGGCAGCTTATAATTATACATTAGAGTACAAATCTACTACCAAGATAGGAAATACAGATGCACTATCTTGCTTACCAGTAGACGAACCTCCTACAAATCAAGATATCAAAATTTTGTTGTTGGACAACTACAACTTAACTATCACAGCTAAACATATAGCTAAAAGCACAAAACAGGATCCAATATTGTCCAAGATACTCCAGCATTTACTTACTGGTCGAGGTTCAACAATGACTCAGGAAGAATGTAAACCATATGTGGCAGTATAATCTGAACTAAGTGCGGAACAGGATTGCATGTTACGTGGGGCCAGAGTAGATCAGGTACCCACTGATCTACATCAGGAACACCAGGGTATTGTAAGATCTAAAGCACTAGCTAGAAGTTACCAGTGGTGGCCGGGAACAGACAAGGACATTCAAATGTCTGTTCGAAAATGTACGATTTCTTCCATCAATCAAAATAATTCCAAACCAGTACGTTCGCACCCCTGGGAATATCCTAGACATGCTTGGCAATGGTTTCACATTGATTTTGCTAACCCATTTCTTGGATATTCTTACTTAATTGTTGTGGATGCTTACAGTAAATGGCCAGAGATCAATCCAATGCAATCAACTACCTCACTTTGCACCAGCAAAGCACTAATACTGCTTTTTGCAGAACATGGTCTGCCAGAGCGCATACTATTTGATTATGGTCCTCAGGTTTCTTCTCAGGAATTCAAAGATATTTTGGATGTAAATGGTATTCTACACACCTTCTCTGAACTGTATCATCCTGCCACAAATGGAGAGGCTGAAAGATTTATCCAGTCACTTAAGCACAATATGAAATGTCAACTAGCCTCGCATGCTACTGTTCCTACTAGCATAAGTAAATTTTTCTTAAGTTATCAAACTACTCCGAATGCAACTACGGGTCTGGCACTCTCAGTTTTGTTGATGGGGAGGAGGATTAAGACTAAGTTAGATCTGATGTTGCCTGACTTTCTCAGTTTCTAAGTGATCAGCAGAACAAAGGCTGAACACAATTAGAACACCAAAAGGAGATACAACTCATTCAACCTTCATCTCCAGTACTTGTACGATCATAAACAACAACTGACAAGTGGATACCTGGGAAATTACACGAAAGATTGGGAATATGCATTATGATGTTCGAGTAAATGGGAATGTAATGAAGAGACACACTGACATGCAAAAGCTTTCTTGGTCTGACAATAAGCACCATCTCTCAGCAGATCAACCTGATACTAAACAAACTCTTCATCCCAGAAATGCAGTTGAACCAACCATGAACACAGATGTTTCATTCTTAGTAGACGCGTTAACAGTGCCTTTACTCCAGAGTCCAGTTGCACACAGGGTACTTCCTGATAGGTCAACAAGGAGAATCCCTCCTAAGAAATTAGATTTGTAACCATGCATTATATTATGATAATATATATATTAAAACAAGATATATTTTGCATATGCCCATACATATACTCAAAACTCTTTTAAGGGGGAAGGAAGTGTTGTGTCTAAGATACCCTTTCATTAGTGTTCAGTTTTATATTGCACACTCAGAAAGTGGTTTCTATTATTTACGTTTGACAACCATAAACAATATGTTTCAACTCTTCATATAAGGGTTTTGATCCCTTTTATAAGTTTTTCAGTATTATCCAGTATTACTGACTGTCTCATATCATTTATGTATTGCTTAGATTCAGAATTTATACTCTTCTACAAATGGTGTAATGAAATAAAAGCAGTTACAGTATAGTTGTGCATACATATTCATCCCACTTCATCTCTATAACATTAACGATGAGACTGGGATATGAATTATTATGACTACACATCATACACCATTATAGAGTTTCATAGAGCTTTACAACCATCTACTTATCTTGAACAGGTAAGAAACATAACAAAGAGGATGGGGGCTGAAGAATATAATTGATGAAGAGAAGGAACAGAGTAAGAGAAAGAACAGAACCTTGTGGACCACCACTGGTAACAGGGAATGGGCTAGATGTTGCACCATCAACAACCACAGATATAAAACAGTCAGACAGAAAACTGGAAAACAGAGAACAGAGAGAAGGGGTAAAGCCATGAGAAGGGAGTTAGGCCATCAAAGCCTTGTGCCAGACTCAGTCAAAAGCCTTAGAGATATCAAGGGCGATGACAAAGGATTCCCCATTGTTCCTGAGAGAAGATGACATACATGAGTAAGATAGGCCAGGAGGTCACCAGTGGATCTTGTCTTGTGGAAGCCGTACTGGTGATCGGAGATAAACGACTTAGATTCAAGACGTTTCAAGAAGTGAGATTTGAGCAGTTTCAAAAACTTAAGTGACGGAAGAGGTTAGGGCAATAGGTCACTAGTTTAAAGGAATAGAGTGGTCACCCTTCTTAGGAACAGGTGGCACTAAAGCATGCTTCCAAGATGAATGATAGCTACTGGCTGAGAGA
Organism: Halocaridina rubra; assembly: GCA_037179515.1. Classification (NCBI taxonomy): domain Eukaryota; kingdom Metazoa; phylum Arthropoda; class Malacostraca; order Decapoda; family Atyidae; genus Halocaridina; species Halocaridina rubra. The sequence goes on from JAXCGZ010004032.1 coordinate 42,025, forward strand.
ATGGGGAGAAAAAGACGACAAAGCACAGTAGCCAGTTCATCTGCAAACTCCTTAAGGAACCTTGCAGAAATACCATAGGGACCAGATGCCAGAATATAAGTTGTCACAGATGTATGCTCTAAACCATATTCTTGAGAAATATATGTTGGCACAGTGCTCCCTCGTTTATCGCGGGGGTTCGGTTCTGGGACCGGCCACGATAGGTGAAAATCCGCGAAGTAGGATCACAATATATACATAGGTATTTTGCATTTATATTTACCTTTACAGTACGAAACCTCCCTGCACTGTTAAAAAACCACCCTTTACTTCATTAATAACAGCGTGCAAGTGTAAATTTATAGGAAAGTGATAGGTAAACTTACCGTGAATGAGGTGATTATGACGTGTACATACTCATATACATAGGTATTTTACATTTATTTTTACCTTTACTGAATAAACCCTCCTTGCGCTGTTAAAAAACCACCCTTTACTTTATTAATAACAGCATGCAAGCGTAACTTTATATGAACGTGATAGGTAAACTTACCGCAAATGAGGTCATGATGACGTGAATAGACTCCAGAGGAAATTATTCCGCAGCCAACGACAGCTTTACAATTGCTTTTTGCGAGAGAAGAACATGGTAATGTGGAGTTGCTGTCGCTGTTTCTTCTTTTGTTGGAAGATGGTCTTGTAAGGAATCATAGCATCGTTGAGAAGATTGCAGAAGGTCACCAAACGAAGTATATTATCATCATATTCTTGCGAGAGTTGTTGGACTGCTTTAACATGCTCATACATGGCTGCCAGACGTTCGAGTGTAAGGCCAGGTTATTTGATTTCTTCGTGCATCTCCTCTGGTGTTCTTCTTACTCTTCTTTGCTCGCTGATTTTGTCATTTCCTCCAAGTTTCATCGGTCAAAGGCTGCAAGTGGCAGTCGATCAGTTCATTCACATCTTCGTGAGTCATATCTTCAAAGCCCTCTCCTCCTAGAAATGCAGCCAACTTCACAGCTTTTACAACTGCCGAGTTATGGACTTCGTCAGGAGCAAGTCCCTTGTAGTCATTGATGACTTCAGGCCACAATTTCTTCCAGCTGGCATTGATTGTGGCCAGCTTCATCTCTTTGATTGCATTCTGAATATTTTGAAGCCATGTAGCAAACAAGTAGTTATGCCAGTAAGTCTTTAAAGAAAATTCTTTGTCCGCATCCATGGATTTACCCAGGTTCGCCACGGCATTTCGTGTGTAGAAGGCCTTGAACGCACGAATAATGCCTCGATCCATAGGCTGAAGCAGTGATGTCGTATTCGGTGGCAGGAACTCTACTTGTACACCGTCATATTGGAGATCAGTTGCGTGGCCACCAGCATTATCCATCAAAAGAAGGACTTTAAATTCAAGGCCCTTTTCCGCAAGATAAATGTGACCTGAGGGATAAAGCAATGGTGAAACCAGTCCAATGTGAGCTTTTCGTAATCCAGGCCTTTGGGTTATGCATCCAATACACTGGCAGCAGATTCTTATTCTTATTCTTCAAAGCCCTAGGGTTCTTAGACTTGTAGATAAGCCCGGGCTTTAACATGAAGCCTGCAGCATTCCCGCAAATGAGGGTAACGCGGTCTTTGTGCGCTTTAAATTCCTCGGGCTTTAGCTTCTTCCTTGAAGGGAAAAGTGCGAGACGGCATTCTCTTCCAAAATAACCCAGTCTCATCCATGTTAAACACTTGCTCAGGAGCATATTCGCCTTCCTCCATAATTTTCTTGAAGTCGTTTTTATGTCATCTTCAGCTGCAGCTGTATCTGCAGAGGCAGCTTCTCCTTGAACCAAAATGCTCTTTAGACCATAGCGTCTTTACTTTGACTGTTTTTTCTGTCTGTCGTTTTCCTTTGTGTGACATTACCTCATCTCTGCCTTGCCCTTAACTTATTCTTTTCCTTCGTCTTGGTATTTTCTCGTGCCCGGGCCTTTGTTGATGAGGGCAGTTTCTGCCTATCCCGGTGTCACACTCTTAAAAAAAAAAAAAAAAAAAAACCATCCCTTGCTTCCCACGAATGATTGTTTCCTTGGTGGAGAATTGCTGGAGGGTCCTGGTTGTGGGCCGTCGATATCTTCTTCACTCTCCTCTTCCTCAAGGTCACTACTGTCGTCGTTGGGTTCGTTTGCAGCGAATGTCTCATACAGCTTCTTCGCCTTTGTTTGTATAATATTGGTGTCTAAGCTGATGTTCTTCTTTCTGCAATCAGCAATCCATAGGGCCAAAGCAGATTCCATCTACTCTACTACCTTATTAAGGGGTGCTACGACCCTCTTCGCTGTTTTACTATATGAAATAGTCACTGTTTTCCTGATATTTGCCTCGTCCTTTTTGATGTATCGAACAGTAGATTCGTTGCAGCCAAAATGGCGGCCGACATCCGCAAACCTTCATCCTTCCTTCAGCATATCTAACAGTTATACCTTATCTGCTATGGTCAACATCTTCCTTTGCCGCTAAGGCTTACTTCCAGAAGGATTAGATGATGAAGGACGCTTGGGAGACATTGCAGAGGTTGAAAAACGAGAGTAAAAAAAATCACAAGCATAACGTATTAAGACGCACAATGCGAACAGCGCAAACGTGAGTTAGACTGAACGGGTGCGAGACAATGGAAGACGCTGGGAGAATGAAGCTTCAATCCGAAAGCCAATCAGACCCCATGATCAAGGAACATACAGAAAAACAATTCTGTGATTCGTTGTCTCCCACCCTTTCAGCCAATAGCTACCCATGAAACATCTCATGTACGTGCAAGCCTTTGCGTTTTTCAAGATGTCAATACAGTGTACGCTATCGTACAGTATTTTACATTGTGCAGTAATGTGAGTTATATGTTTAAATTTATGTTTTTTACTATTTTTTACTGTTTTATTATTCTTAGGGGAGGAAATACTTTTTTTATCAATAAAATAATAAAAATACTGGAAGTTTTAATATGTACTAGCTCATGTAGGAGCGACCCATTTTGTTTTTTGAAACGCCGATACTGGTATCGTATTTTACATGGTGCAATATTGTGTCACATGTTTAAATTTACGTTTTTTACTATTTTTTACTGATTATTATTCCTAGGCTAGGAAATACATTTTCTTTATCAATAAAATAATCAAAATACTGGAAATTTTAATATGTGCTAGCTCAAGTAGGTGTGACCCTTTGCTTTTTCCGAAACGCCGATACCGGTATCGTACTTTCTATGTTGCAAAGCTACATTTTAAATTTGTTTTTTACTGTTTCTTACTATTTTATTATTCTTAGGCTGGGAAATACATTTTTTATCAATAAAATAATGAAAAAAAAATTCAATAAATTAATGAAAATACTGAAAATCATAATTTTTTTATATTTTAATATTCTAGCTTATACCCAGTAAAACAAAACCGCGATACACAGAATTCGCGATAGGTAAACCGCGATATAGCGAGGGAACACTGTATTGATATCAACTCTCTACAATATATCTAAGGATTTATATGCTAGACTGATGTAAACTCTATACAGCATTTGTGAGATATATGTTGGCAAAGATGTAAACTTTATATTGTGTTTAAGGGAAAATACGTTGGTACTGATATATATTATATATAAATTTCATGGAGAGAATGTTGATTTTAATATAAGTTTTATACAACATTCATGAGAACTATATGTTAGCACTCGCTTAAACTCTATACTACATTAAAAAGAAATATATCCTGGTACTGATGCCAACTCCACACAATATTCAAGGGAAAATAGGTTGACAAAGACTGTATACAGCATGCGAGGAAAGCATATGTTTGCACTAATAGAAAATCTGTACAAAAGGTCATATATAATATTTGCCTGTAATATAAACTCTATACAATACTTGTAGAATATGTTGGCACTGATATAAACTCTTTAAAACATTTGTAGGAAGCATATGTTGGCACTAATGTAAACTCTATATGACATTCATCAGATATATGAAATCCGTGGGGAATACACGTTGGCACTCATGTCAAGTCTTTAAAGCTATTTGGGGAAAATTACGTTTTTCACTGATGAAACCTCTATATAACATTCATGGGAAATATATTTTGGTATTGATGTTAGCTATGCAATATTCATACAATATATGCATTAGCATTAATGTAAAGTCTATATAATACTCGTAAGATATATGGATTGTAGAATATATAAATTCTATACAACATTCGTGGGGAATATGTATTGCAACTGATGTAAACTAAACACAATTTATTCAGAATATACTTGTACGATGGAACTAATGTTAATTACAGCAAAAATAACTTGACCCAGTGCCGTATGCATAAATTCCTCAGTATAAATAACGTATGACTAACTACAAGAAGAGGATGTTTCTCTATTTAACTGTAATTCAATACTTCAGTAGCTATAGCATTAGAAATTTACTCAAAGGCCCAAAACTCAAATCCTAGAAGTACTTTGCAATGCTATAACTTTGGGAAGAGAACGTGAGGGTGGTGGTGTCCTTCGCGTGATAGTTGCCCTGGCACGAGTGAACCGCTAGTTAAGTGGGGTCAATAGTTGAACAGCATCCTCACATTCTCAACCTTTGACACAGTCAAAAATGTCTTTCTATTCTCATACTAGTCATGGGGTTTTCAGCGACACAGTAATAAGATAAAACTATGTTCTACAATATAAGCTTTACTGATCATGGCTAATATACTTAAATTACATAATACTAAGACTGGGTTAGGAAAATTAGTTTCCCGTGCCGGGAATCGAATTAGGGCCTCGTGGGTGAGAGCCGCGCATACTAGCCACTAAACCACACGATAGGATACATAACAAATGAAATTAATAAAAAAAAAATTAGCAATAACGAAAGTAATTATAATATAAGCAGTGATTTTCCATTATTAAAAGCTATCACAATTGGTGTAAAAATATAACAATAGTTATAAGGAAAATTTGGCATATATATTACCATATAAGAAAATTAATAAAATCAAGTAAATAAACAAAGAAATATACAAATAATAAAAATAAACTAAACAAAACATATTTTATTCAAAATACAAATTGAACCAATCCTATGAACAATAGCATAGAGCAGAGATGAAATTAAAGGAAATGAGAGAGAGAGAGAGAGAGAGAGAGAGAGAGAGAGAGAGAGAGAGAGAGAGAGAGAGAGAGAGAGAGAGAGAGAGAGAGAGAGAGAGAGAGAGAGAGAGAGAGAGAGAGAGAGAGAGAGAGAGAGAGAGAGAGAGAGAGAGGAGAGAGAGAGAGAGAGAGAGAGAGAGAGAGAGAGAGAGAGAGAGAGAGAGAGAGAGAGAAATTATTGAAAACTATTCTCCATAAAAGAGTGAATAATTGAAATAGGAGATTGTTTTAATATTTCAAAACATAATTCAACATGAGAGTGACCAGACATCAAAATCTCACTCCATTCTCCAACATTCCCATGGCCAACATACAAATCGTCACACCTTTGAAGCCGTAGAAGTCAATATGGTCATGACGCAAAAGTATTAAAATATGTTGGCAAAACTGAGGACCTAATATGCAACAGACTACAGTAATGATTCCATGAGCAATACCATCACAAACGTAATGAAATCGTTCTCTCCCTGCAAAAGTTCTATTCTAAACTCATTTTAATTCAGTGGTAGAGTGCGTGACTCGGGAAGCGAAGAGGAGGATATGGTGACGCTTTTTAAGTACCTGCATAATATATGACAGAGGTTATAGTTTGAAGTTTCCTAAAAACTTTTTTTTTTCATGATGTATGGAAGTACTTTTTTTTTTTTTTAAGAATAGGTGATGATTGGAATTCGCTTTGCGAGGAAGTGGTTAATGCTAATCGAACTCATAGTTTTAAGGACATATATCTTCTTCTTCTTCGTATACATCCTTTCCCACTTTTATGTGGGGTCGATGTTTCTGGCCAGTTTTCTCCATTTGTTTCTGTCCCATACCTCATCACCCAACAAACCTATAGACCTCATGTCGTCATTGATGCAATCCATCCACCTACGCTTTGGTCTCCCTCTCCTTCTCCTACCCTGTATATCCATTTGATTTTTATTAAGCATAGAAATGAAACCGACAAGGAGACGGAGAATTAGGTGTATAGGGCATTTTCCGTAAGCACAATTTGGTAATCTCACATACACAAACATACATACAGAAGTTGGAAGGGGAAAAGAGTGAACTAGAAACTAGAATTTCTAAACAAGAAGATAAAAACAAACAGCTGAATGACAACCTAAAGGAATTAGATGTTAGTTCACTGCTCTCTTTTGAGAGAGACGAGATTGCTGCTTGGAATGTCCAGATTAAGGAAAACATTGAACAGTTCAGAAAAGAGTTCCAAGAGCTGAATATGGAAAATGATGCCATGAAAACTTCCTTTGCTGATGCACTAAAGGGGAATGTGGCAGCAAAATAGGCTGTAAAGGTGGTGGCACTGGAAAACATACAAACAGTTGACTATGAAGAGAAAATAATCGAAAAAATTAAAGACGTTGTGATGGAAAGGGCAAACCCACTCATCAAACAGGCACTTGATAAACAAACAAACAAACAAACAAACTTTATTTCCATTTCAATACAATGGGTATTCGTCAGCCAGGGCAAGCCCCAACCCCCCACTGTGGTGTCCAACCACAGCAGTTCCTGCCAGTAAACAACTTAAACTCTCGGTCTTGGACGGGAACCGATCTTTCGACCTCGTGAATGCGAAGCCAGCGCGTTACCACTGTACTAGCCAGCAGAAAGAGACGACAGTGGTAATCTCAGGCATAAGCGAATCTCAGGAGCCAACATGGCAGGGGAGACTTGAAGAAAATAAAGCTAGGGTTGTAGACCTGATAAGAAAGCTTGGAGTAGAGTGTGGTCCTGAGGATATTGTAAACATACACCAACTAGGTAAATATTCGAGGGAAGGAAAGCCGAGACCAACAAAAGTAACCTTTGAGAGAGGGGAAACATGTAGGGAAATATTGTTGAGAAAAAAAAGTCTAAAAGACCTTCAAGAATTCAAAGAAGTGTTCATTAGACGATACAGAACACAGGAAGAGATGGGAAAGATTAAAAACTTGTTGCAAGAGGCAAGAAGGTTAAATGATGAAAGAAATGAAGAAGAGAAGAAAAATTTTCATTTCAGAGTTCTTCCAGACAAAAGGGAGATAAAGAAGATAATGACAGAAGATTAGGGGATGGGGCATCATTAAGATTGTTATTTTGCTGATGCACTAAAGGGGAATGTGGCAGTAAAAGAGGCTGTAAAGGTGGTGGCACTGGAAAACATACAAACAGTTGACTATAAAGAGACAGTAATCGAAAAATTGAAAGACGTTGTGATGGAAAGGGCAAACCCACTCATCAGACAGGCACTTGATAAGGAGAAGACAGTGGTAATCTCAGGCATAAGCGAGTCCCAGGAACCAACATGGCAGGGGAGACTTGAAGAAAATAAAGCTAGGGTTGTAGACCTGATAAGAAAGCTTGGAGTAGTATGTGGTCCCGAGGATATTGTAAACATACACCAACTAGGTAAATATTCGAGGGAAGGAAAGCCGAGACCAACAAAAGTAACCTTTGAGAGAGGGGAAACATGTAGGGAAATATTGTTGAGAAAAAAAAGTCTAAAAGACCTTCAAGAATTCAAAGAAGTGTTCATTAGACAATACAGAACACAGGAAGAGATGGGAAAGATCAAAAACTTGTTGCAAGAGGCAAGAAGGTTAAATGATGAAAGAAATGAAGAAGAGAAGAAAAATTTTCATTACAGAGTTCTTCCAGACAAAGGGGAGATAAAGAAGATAATGACAGAAGATCAGGGGATGGGGCCTCATTAAGATTGTTATACACAAATGCTGATGGATTAGCTGGTAAGGCAGTAGAATTAAAAGATAGGATTCACAACAGTAAGGCAGATATAGTAGCAATTACAGAGACTAAGTTGAGTGAGGACATAAACAGTGTCACAGTTTTTCCTAAGGGTTTCAGAATACTAAGGGTTGAAAGATCTGAGAGGACTGGTGGAGGGATAGCACTGCTCATAAGTGAAAGGATTCAAGTCGAAGAAATAAACTTGGCTATAGAAAGTGAGTTCAAGGAATTTCTTGTTGCTCGCATAAATACTGGGTCAGAGAGCATTATAATAACTGTTGAATAAAACCCACCAAGGAACCAAAATAGGCTTGAAGTTTATGAGGAAAGTCATATAGGTACTATTGAAGTCATAAACTCAGTTGTTAACATGGCACGGGAGAAAAAATGTAGGATTTTGATTATGGGAGACTTTAATCATAAAGAGATAGATTGGATAAATCTTGACCCACACAGTGGTGAGGACTCATTCGGGGCAAGATTCCTAGATTGCGTACAAGGGAATTTCCTACACCAACATGTAATGGAACCAACAAGGGCCAGGGGTGGGGATGAGCCATCACTACTTGATCTAGTGTTCACAGATAATGTGTTGGATATTGAAAAATTTGAGTATGAACCACCAATTGGAAAGAGTGACCACTGTGTGTTGTTGATGGAGTATATCATTGAAGATATTCTTCCTGAGAGTAGAGGCACTGAGGACATGAGGAGGAACTATCCGAAAGGAGATTACATCAAAATGAATGAGCTTTTTGCAGTTATTGACTGGAGAACCTTATTTTACAACAAATCTGTACAAGAAATGTATGACATCTTTTGTGAGAAATATGGGAAGATAGTAGATTGCTGCATACCTGTCACCAAAGTAGGTGTAATTCATGCAAGAGAGAAATGGTTCGATAGTGGGTATAAAAGAGCTAAGGAGTGGAGAGACAAATGCTGGAAAAGGTATAGGAGGAGAAAAAACATAAATGCCTGGCAAACCTACAAAAGAGCAAGAAATGACTACCTAAGTAAAAGGAGAGAGGCAGAGAGAGATTATGAGAGGGACATTACCAGGAAGGCTAAGGAAAATCCCAAGCTTTTCCACAGCTTTATCAGAGGAAAACTGAAGGTAAAAGAACAGGTTTTAAGGCTAATGAGAGCGGATGGAAGCATCACTGAGACGGATGAAGAGATCTGCAAATAATTGAACAAGGAGTTTCAGTCAGTATTTACAGTAGAAAATACCCCACCCCCTCAGATTGCAGTGATAGAAGCTCAAGGGCCGGTATTAGAGAACATCAACCTTACAGCCACAGAGGTATGCAAAGCGCTGATGGATTTAGATGTTCATAAAGCTACAGGTCCCGATGACATATCCCCTCATGTGCTTAAAAAATGCGCAAACACAATATCAGTGGCACTAAGTATCATATTTAAGGAGTCACTGGAGTCGGGGGAGATTCCAAGATGCTGGAAACAAGCAAATGTGATACCTATCTTCAAAAAGGGAAGGAGGGATACGGCTCTGAACTATAGACCTGTTTCCTTGACCAGCATAGTTTGCAAAGTTATGGAGAAACTACTAAGGAAACATATCTCTCTTCACTTGGAATCCTTCAACTTTTTGTCAGTGAGGCAACATGGCTTCAGAGAAGGCAGATCAACAGTAACAAACTTATTAGAATTTTATGATGAGGTAAGCCAAATCTTACAGGAAAGAGAGGGCTGGGCAGATTGCATATTCCTAGACTTCCAGAAAGCGTTTGACACTGTTCCACATTGGAGATTTATTAGGAAGCTGCAATCAATGGCTAGAATAGGTGGAAATGTTTTGGAATGGATAAAAACTTACTTAGAAGGAAGGGAACAGAGGGTTAGAGTAAGACACTCAGTGTCTCAATGGAGAAGAGTTAGTAGTGGAGTTCCACAGGGTTCACTTTTAGGGCCACTTTTGTTCCTTGTATATGTAAATGACCTACCAGAGTCTGTAAATTCATTCATGAATATGTTTGCAGATGATGCAAAGATTGTGAAGAAAGTAAAAAACGAGAACAATGGTAGAGAACTTCAGGAGGATCTAAATAATCTGCATGAGTGGTCAGAAAAGTGGCTAATGAAATTCAATACTTCAAAACGTAAAGTAATGAGAATGGGTACAAGTGCAAGAAGGCCCAAGCTTGACTACTCGGTGGCTGGAGTACAACTTCAAGAGACAGAAAATGAGAGAGATCTAGGAGTAAACATACTGGCAGATTTGTCTCCAGAAATACATATAAATGGCATAGTAAGGGCAGCATATGCATTCTTATCAAATGTAAGGGTAGCCTTCGGGCACATGGACAAGGAAATGTTCAGAAATATTTATGTAACCTATGTGAGGCCAAAACTGGAATATGCAGCCCCTTTTTGGAATCCACACTTGAAAAAGCACATAGCTAAGCTTGAAAAAGTTCAAAGACATGCCACGAAACTGGTGCCAGAAATACGCAATCTCAGTTATGACGAGAGGCTGAGGGAATTAGACTTACCATCACTCGAAGCTAGAAGAGTGAGGGGGGATATGGTGACAGTCTTTAAATTCCTTCATGGTTATGATAGAGTGGATAGGGATCGATATTTTGATATGGCTGGCTCTAGAACTAGAGGTCATAGTTTGAAGCTTCATAAGAAAACTTCTTCGCAGGATGTAAGGAAATACTTTTTCAGTGTAAGAGTAGTTGATAATTGGAATTCGCTAGGCGAGGAGGTAGTTAATGCTATCTCAATCCATAGTTTTAAGGACAGGTATGATAAGTATCACTAAGTATAAAATGGAACCGATGAGGAGACGGGAAGATACGACCTTTGGGCTCTTTCCCGTAAGCACAATTAGGTAATCACAATTAGTTAGTCACACAAATGCTGATGGATTAGCTGGTAAGGCAGTAGAATTAAAAGATAGGATTCACAACAGTAAGGCAGATATAGTAGCAATTACAGAGACTAAGTTGAGTGAGGACATAAGCAGTGTCACAGATTTTCCTAAGGGCTTCAGAATATTAAGGGTTGAAAGATCTGAGAGGACTGGTGGAGGGATAGCACTGCTCATAAGTGAAAGGACTCAAGTTGAAGAAATAAACTTGGCTATAGAAAGTGAGTTAAAGGAATTTCTTGTTGCTCGCATATATACTGGGTCAGAAAGCATTATAATAACTGTTGTATATAACCCACCAAGGAACCAGAATAGGCTTGAAGTTTATGAGGAAAGTCATATAGGTACTATTGAAGTCATAAACTCAGTTGTTAACATGGCACGGGAGAAAAAAATGTAGGATTTTGATTATGGGAGATCTTAATCATAAAGAGATAGATTGGATAAATCTTGACCCACACGGTGGTGAGGACTCATTCGGGGCAAGATTCCTAGATTGCATACAAGGAAATTTCCTACACCAACATGTAATGGAACTAACGAGGGCCAGGGGTGGGGATGAGCCATCACTACTTGATCTAGTATTCACAGATAATGTATTGGATATTGAAAAAATTGAGTATGAACCACCAATTGGAAAGACTGACCACTGTGTGTTGTTGATGGAATATATCATTGAAGATATTCTGCCTGAGAGTAGAGGCACTGAGGACATGAGGAGGAACTATCCGAAAGGATATTACATCAAAATAAATGAGCTTTTTGCGGTTATTGACTAGAGAACGTTATTTTACAACACATCTGTACAAGAAATGTATGACATCTTTTGTGAGAAATATGGGAAGATAGTAGATTACTGCATACCTGTCACCAAAGTAGGTGTAATTCATGCAAGAGAGAAATGGTTCGATAGTGGGTGTAAAAGAGCTAAGGAGTGGAGAGACAAATGCTGGAAAAGGTATAGGAGGAGAAAAAATATAAATGCCTGGCAAACCTACAAAAGAGCAAGAAATGACTACCTAAGTAAAAGGAGAGAGGCAGAGAGAGACTATGAGAGGGACATCACCAGGAAGGCTAAAGAAAATCCCAAGCTTTTCTACAGCTTTATCAGAGGAAAACTGAAGGTAAAAGAACAGGTTTTAAGGCTAAAGAGAGCGGATGGAAGCATCACTGAGACAGATGAAGAGATCTGCAAATAATTGAACGAGGAGTTTCAGTCAGTATTTACAGTAGAAAATACCTCACCCCCTCAGATTGCAGTGATAGAAGCTCAAGGGTCGGTATTAGAGAACATCAACCTTACAGCCACAGAGGTATGCAAGGCGCTGATGGATTTAGATGTTCATAAAGCTACAGGTCCTGATGACATATCCCCTCATGTGCTTAAAAAATGTGCAAACTCAATATCAGTGGCACTAAGTATCATATTTAAAAAGTCACTGGAGTCAGGGGAGATTCCAAGATGCTGGAAACAAGCAAATGTGATACCTATCTTCAAAAAGGGAAGGTGGGATAGGCTCTGAACTATAGACCAGTTTCCTTGACCAGCATAGTTTGCAAAGTTATGGAGAAACTACTAAGGAAACATATCTCTCTTCACTTGGAATCCTTCAACTTTTTGTCAGCGAGGCAACATGGCTTCAGAGAAGGTAGATCAACAGTAACAAACTTATTAGAATTTTATGATGAAGTAAGCCGAATCTTACAGGAAAGAGAGGGCTGGGCAGATTGCATATTCCTAGACTTCCAGAAAGCGTTTGACATTGTTCTACATGGGAGACTTATTAGGAAGCTGCAAGCAATGGCTAGAATAGGTAGAAATGCTTTGGAATGGATAAAAACTTACTTAGAAGGAAGGGAACAGAGGGTTAGAGTAAGACACTCAGTGTCTGAATGGAGAAGAGTTAGTAGTGGAGTTCCACAGGGTTCAGTTTTAGGGCCACTATTGTTCCTTATATATGTAAATGACCTACCAGAGTCTGTAAATTCATTCATGAATATGTTTGCAGATGATGCAATGATTGTGAAGAAAGTAAAAAAACGAGAACAATGGTAGAGAACTTCAGGAGGATCTAAATAATCTGCATGAGTGGTCAGAAAAGTGGCTAATGAAATTCAATACATCAAAATGTAAGGTACTGAGAATGGGTACAAGTGCAAGAAGGCCTAAGCTTGACTACTCGGTGGCTGGAGTACAACTTCAAGAGACAGAAAATGAGAGAGATCTAGGCGTAAACATACTGGCAGATTTGTCTCCAGAAATACATATAAATAGCATAGTAAGGGCAGCATATGCATTCTTATCAAATGTAAGGGTAGCCTTCAGGTACATGGACAAGGAAATGTTCAGAAATATTTATGTAACCTATGTGAGGCCAAATTCCAAATATGCAGCCCCCTTTTGGAATCCACACTTGAAAAAGCACATAGCTAAGCTTGAAAAAGTTCAAAGACATGCCACGAAACTGGTGCCAGATATACGCAATCTCAGTCATGATGAGAGGCTGAGGGAATTAGACTTACCATCACTCGAAGCTAGAAGATTGAGGGGGGATATGGTGACAGTCTTTAAATTCCTTCGTGGTTATGATAGAGTGGATAGGGATCGATATTTTGATATGGCTGGCTCTAGAACTAGAGGTCATAGTTTGAAGCTTCGTAAGAAAACTTCTTTGCAGGATGTAAAGAAATACTTTTTCAGTGTAAGAGTAATTGATAATTGGAATTCGCTAAGAGAGGAGGTAGTTAATGCTATCTCAATCCACAGTTTTAAGGACAGGTATGATAAGTATCACTAAGTATATAATGGAACCGATGAGGAGACGGGAAGATACAAGCTTTGGGCTCTTTCCCGTAAACACAATTAGGTAAGTGCAATTAGGTAAGTACATACACGCAGACATGCACGCATGCACGCACGCACGCACGCACACACACACACACACACACAAACATAATAAATCGAATAAATCGAACATACTTGAAGCTCTGGTGCATATACACTTGACAGTTCTATCTAGAGAATTACTTATATTGAAAACTCAATATATTTTACATTAGTTAATAGGATAAACCATTAATATAATGGGAATACCCTGTTAGCTAATAATTCTCTTGACAGACCTCAGTTCCTACTGAAATACATACAGGACAATACGTGTGTCACTCCAAAAATCATCATTATTATTATTATTATTATTATTATTATTATTATTATTATTATTATTATTATTATTATTATTATTATTATTATTATTCAATGAAATCCCCGAAATAAATCATACATATTTGTTCATAATAGTTTATCAAAAAATACGTATGACATGGTTAATATATGTGTTAATTATATATATATATATATATATATATATATATATATATATATATATATATATATATATATATATATATATATATATATATAATCTTAGGCATTACTAAAAATTAGCACGTATATTAACCATGCCATACGTATTTTTTAAATGAAATATATCACTGAGTTATTTCAGGGATAGCATAGAATAATAATAACACTATATATATATATATATATATATATATATATATATATATATATATATATATATATATATATATATATATGTGTGTGTGTGTGTGTGTGTGAGCGTGTGTGTGTGTGCTTCCCTAATTGTGATTACCTAATTGTGTTTACGGGAAAGAGCCCAAAGCTCGTATCTTCCCGTCTCCTCATCGGTTCCATTTTATACTTAGTGATACTTATCATACCTGTAATTAAAACTATGGATTGAGATAGCATTAACTACCTCCTCGCTTAGCCAATTCCAATTATCAACTACTCTTACACTGAAAAAGTATTTCCTTACATCCTGCAAAGAAGTTTTCTTACGAAGCTTCAAACTATGACCTCTAGTTCTAGAGCCAGCCATATCAAAATATCGATCCCTATCCACTCTATCATAACCATGAAGGAATTTAAAGACTGTCACCATATCCCCCCCTCAATCTTCTAGCTTCGAGTGATGGTAAGTCTAATTCCCTCAGCCTCTCATCATAACTGAGATTGCGTATTTCTGGCACCAGTTTCGTGGCATGTCTTTGAACTTTTTCAAGCTTAGCTATGTGCTTTTTCAAGTGCGAATTCCAAAAGGGGGCTGCATATTCCAGTTTTGGCCTCACATAGGTTACATAAATATTTCTGAACATTTCCTTGTCCATGTGCCTGAAGGCTACCCTTACATTTGATAAGAATGCATATGCTGCCCTTACTATGCCATTTATATGTATTTCTGGAGACAAATCTGCCAGTATGTTTACTCCTAGATCTCTCTTATTTTCTGTCTCTTGAAGTTGTACTCCAGCCACCGAGTAGTCAAGCTTGGGCCTTCTTGCACTTGTACCCATTCTCATTACCTTACAGGTTGAAGAATTGAATTTCATTAGCCACTTTTATGACCACTCATGCAGATTATTTAGATCCTCCTGAAGTTCTCTACCATCGTTCTCGTTTTTTACTTTCTGATTTTTACTTTTTTACTTACTGTGTGTGTGTGATTACCTAATTGATTACCTAATTGTGTTTACGGGAAAGAGACCAAAGCTCGTATCTTCCCGTCTCCTGATCGGTTCCATTTTTAGACTTAGTGATACTTATCATACCTGTCCTTAAAACTATGGATTGAGATAGCATTAACTACCTCCTCGCTTAGCGAATTCCAATTATCAACTACTCTTACACTGAAAAAGTATTTCCTTACATCCTGCAAACAAGTTTTCTTACGAAGCTTCAAACTATGACCTCTAGTTCTAGAGCCAGCCATATCGAAATATCGATCCCTATCCACTCTATCATAACCATGAAGGAATTTAAAGACTGTCACCATATCCCCCCTTACTCTTCTAGCTTCGAGTGATGGCAAGTCTAATTCCCTCAGCCTCTCATCATAACCGAGATTGCGTATTTCTGGCACCAGTTTCGTGGCATGTCTTTGAACTTTTTCAAGCTTAGCTATGTGCTTTTTCAAGTGCGGATTCCAAAAGGGGGCTGCATATTCGAGTTTTGGCCTCACATAGGTTACATAAATATTTCTGAACATTTCCTTGTCCATGTGCCTGAAGGCTACCCTTACGTTTGATAAGAATGCATATGCTGCCCTTACTACGCCATTTATATGTATTTCTGGAGACAAATCTGCCAGTATGTTTACTCCTAGATCTCTCTCATTTTCTGTCTCTTGAAGTTGTACTCCAGCCACCGAGTAGTCAAGCTTGGGCCTTCTTGCACTTGTACCCATTCTCATTACCTTACATTTTGAGGTATTGAATTTCATTAGCCACTTTTCTGACCACTCATGCAGATTATTTAGATCCTCCTGAAGTTCTCTACCATTGTTCTCGTTTTTTACTTTCTTCACAATCTTTGCATCATCTGCAAACATATTCATGAATGAATTTACAGACTCTGGTAGGTCATTTACATATACAAGGAACAAAAGTGGCCCTAAAACTGAACCCTGTGGAACTCCACTACTAACTCTTCTCCATTCAGACACTGAGTGTCTTACTCTAACCCTCTGTTCCCTTCCTTCTAAGTAAGTTTTTATCCATTCCAAGACATTTCCACCTATTCTAGCCATTGATTGCAGCTTCCTAATAAGTCTCCCATGTGGAACAGTGTCAAACGCTTTCTGGAAGTCTAGGAATATGCAATCTGCCCAGCCCTCTCTTTCCTGTAAGATTTGGCTTACCTCATCATAAAATTCTAATAAGTTTGTTACTGTTGATCTTCCTTCTCTGAAGCCATGTTGCCTCACTGACAAAAAGTTGAAGGATTCCAAGTGAAGAGAGATATGTTTCCTTAGTAGTTTCTCCATAAGTTTGCAAACTATGCTGGTCAAGGAAACTGGTCTATAGTTCAGAGCCGTATCCCTCCTTCCCTTTTTGAAGATAGGTATCACATTTGCTTGTTTCCAGCATCTTGGAATCTCCCCCGACTCTAGTGACTCCTTAAATATGATACTTAGTGCCACTGATATTGTGTTTGCGCATTTTTTAAGCACATGAGGGGATATGTCATCAGGACCTGTAGCTTTATGAACATCTAAATCCATCAGCGCTTTGCATACCTCTGTGGCTGTAAGGTTGATGTTCTCTAGTACCGGCCCTTGAGCTTCTATCACTGCAATCTGAGGGGGTGGGGTATTTTCTACTGTAAATACTGACTGAAACTCCTTGTTCAATTCTTTGCAGATCTCTTCGTCCGTCTCAGTGATGCTTCCATCCGCTCTCTTTAGCCTTAAAACCTGTTCTTTTACCTTCAGTTTTCCTCTGATAAAGCTGTGGAAAAGCTTGGGATTTTCTTTAGCCTTCCTGGTGATGTCCCTCTCATAATCTCTCTCTGCCTCTCTCCTTTTACTTAGGTAGTCATTTCTTGCTCTTTTGTAGGTTTGCCAGGCATTTATGTTTTTTCTCCTCCTATACCTTTTCCAGCATTTGTCTCTCCACTCCTTAGCTCTTTTACACCCATTATCGAACCATTTCTCTCTGGCATGAATTACACCTACTTTGGTGACAGGTATGCAGCAATCTACTATCTTCCCATATTTCTCACAAAAGATGTCATACATTTCTTGTACAGATTTGTTGTAAAATAAGGTTCTCCAGTCAATAACTGCAAAAAGCTCATTCATTTTGATGTAATCTCCTTTCGGATAGTTCCTCCTCATGTCCTCAGTGCCTCTACTCTCAGGAAGAATGTCTTCAATGATATACTCCATCAACAACACACAGTGGTCACTCTTTCCAATTGGTGGTTCATACTCAATATTTTCAATATCCAACACATTATCTGTGAACACCAGATCAAGTAGTGATGGCTCATCCCCACCCCTGGCTCTTGTTGGTTCCATTACATGTTGGTGTAGGAAATTCCCTTGTACGCAATCTAGGAATCTTGCCCCAAATGAGTCCTCACCACTGTGTGGGTCAAGATTTATCCAATCTATCTCTTTATGATTAAAGTCTCCCATAATCAAAATCCTACATTTTTTCTCCCGCGCCATGTTAACAACTGAGTTTATGACTTCAATCGTACCTATATGACTTTCCTCATAAATTTCAAGCCTATTTTGGTTCCTTGGTGGGTTGTATACAACAGTTATTATAATGCTCTCTGACCCAGTATTTATGCGAGCAACAAGAAATTCCCTGAACTCACTTTCTATAGCCAAGTTTATTTCTTCAACTTGAATCCTCTCACTTATGAGCAGTGCTATCCCTCCACCAGTCCTCTCAGATCTTTCGACCCTTAGTATTCTGAAGCCCTTAGGAAAAACTGTGACACTGTTTATGTCCTCACTCAACTTAGTCTCTGTAATTGCTACTATATCTGCCTTACTGTTGTGAATCCTATCTTTTAATTCTACTGCCTTACCAGCTAATCCATCAGCATTTGTGTATAACAATCTTAATGAGGCCCCATCCCCTGATCTTCTGTCATTATCTTCTTTATCTCCCCTTTGTCTGGAAGTATTCTGTAACGAAAATTTTTCTTCTCTTCTTCATTTCTTTCATCATTTAACCTTCTTGCCTCTTGCAACAAGTTTTTGATCTTTCCCATCTCTTCCTGTGTTCTGTATCGTCTAATGAACACTTCTTTGCATTCTTGAAGGTCTTTTAGACTTTTTTTTCTCAACAATATTTCCCTACATGTCTCCCCTCTCTCAAAGGTTACTTTTGTTGGTCTCGGCTTTCCTTCCCTCGAATATTTACCTAGTTGGTGTATGTTTACAATATCCTCACGACCACATACTACTCCAAGCTTTCTTATCAGGTCTACAACGTTAGCTTTATTTTCTTCAAGTCTCCCCTGCCATGTTGGCTCCTGGGATTCACTTATGCCTGAGATTACCACTGTGTGTGTGTGTGTGTGTGTGTGTGTCTGTGCGTGTGTGTGTGTGTGATTACCTAATTGTGAATACCTAATTGTGTTTACGGGAAAGAGCCCAAAGCTCGTATCTTCCCGTCTCCTCATCGGTTCCATTTTAGACTTAGTGATACTTATCGTACCTGTCCTTAAAACTATGGATTGAGATAGCATTAACTACCTCCTCGCTTAGCCAATTCCAATTATCAACTACTCTTACACTGAAAAAGTATTTCCTTACATCCTGCAAACAAGTTTTCTTACGAAGCTTCAAAGTATGACCTCTAGTTCTAGAGCCAGCCATATCGAAATATCGATCCCTATCCACTCTATCATAACCATGAAGGAATTTAAAGACTGTCACCATATCCCCCCTTACTCTTCTAGCTTCGAGTGATGGCAAGTCTAATTCCCTCAGCCTCTCATCATAACCGAGATTGCGTATTTCTGGCACCAGTTTCGTGGCATGTCTTTGAACTTTTTCAAGCTTAGCTATATATATATATATATATATATATATATATATATATATATATATATATATATATATATATATATATATATATATATATATATATATATAATTCTTTTTTTCAGAACAATAACTAAATATTAAATAGGGCCCCAATATAACATTCATAATAAAACTTACTTCACACTTAATTCGCTCATTTTGCTCAGGGAAAGAAAATGGAGTGTCTGCCACTGAGTCTAGTGTTAATAGCAATAAGCTTTGCATTTAGTAAAGGCCAATATCACAACTCTTCTCAGTCAGCCAAGGAACATGAGACATTTTCAATCCTAGAAGCAATGTTTATAGTCGACTACATAAAATTTCACAGGATAAAACAACTAGTCATTGTAAACAGAGGTAAGTAAAGTCATTTTTTTATTTGAATAATAAAAGAAAGATTGCTACAAAAAATTACTGCTTCTTCCTTCAGTATATGCATAATACAAAGCTAGATCAGCTTCTATATTCTACCTAAATTAGTTAAAGGAAAGTAACAAAGAAAATAATACTGAGAACGTAATCCATGAACAAGAAATATGTGAGGTACTCTGAATATAAAAGTACCTGAAGGAAGAACAAGTTTTATGGCAGCAGAAGCAATCTCAGTCTGTAGATACAAGTCATTTGGCCCACCACCCAACAGTAACGAGAAGGGAAGTCACTGATTCCTTAAGAAAACAGGGTATGACTGAAAAAAGTACCAATTTATGTAAAAACATGATAATGAAGGATAAACTGTCTCTGAAATGCCACAATAAATACGATAAGGATATGGTATATGACATGTTGGATGAATATGAGTACTCAAGCAGCAGTGTCCCTCGTGTTACGGCAACAAGATGAACTTTAACCCGCTGTCCCGGAGGTCAACCCATGGCTACCAATGCCATTAAAATTCGCGACTGATTAAATATACATGGCGACCAGATGCCACTGTGAGACAGATATGATAAAATTTCAAGCATCAGAACTAACAAACTATCACATATCGCAGTGCTAAGTGGGAAAACAGAGGTAGGAGACAAGACCTCTTTAACTAATCAACCTGCTGCCTCATTTACAGAGATACCGCAATGAACGGGACTCTGCGGTACCGCAAAGTAATTATACACCAAGAACCCAAATTCTAGCCTTGAAAAAATCACTGCTTTCAAGGTTGCCTGGGAATCATTGCTAACGAAAGCTGATAAGGATGGACGGACGGCAAAGGACCCACTGTAGTGCCATCCAGATTGCAAACAAATGTTGCTAAATCTATATTCTTGATGCCAGTCAGCATGATAACGAAAGCAAGGAATAAAAAAACGCCAATTTACAATGAAGAGATATCAGGTATAGGAACTATTAAAGTAAATATGAAGGAAACGAGAAAATCACATATGCAATGCAAATGTGAAAAGGGCACAAACTATATCATATTAGCGCATTCTAAACCTGAGTAATATTCGCACAAATATTTCACTAAAGAATCATCCAGGGGGTATCAAGGTAAGAAAAGCAAAAGATTCAAAATAATACAGCGAGATCCCCACCGAACCCCCTCCACTCTCAATTATGCTAGACGTTTCCTGGAACAAAGCAAACAAGCAGAGAAAATACCCTCTTCTTACCTGACAGATCTACCGCCCAGGTGGGATTAGTCAAAGAATCTGAAAAAATAATCATTAATAGAGGGCACCTGATATTTACTCAGTTAGGAGAGACTCAGTGTATTACTGAGAGCCCATGAAATCACAAATAATGCGGCATTTGGAATATTTTCTATATTGGCCAATAGAATCTTACTAGCAGAGCCAAGTACCTCAGCAATAAATGCTACTTTACGACGCAAAAAGGCCCTGCAGAGAATCATCAAATCTTACTGTGAGCTCTTGATAAGACTCCTGACGAGACATGTAAAATACTGAGATGCTGGAGGCAATGTACAACCAATATTCCGTTATTGGGATGCTATGTGAGTAGAGAGCAATTAAAATATACACTTAAAACCTTGTGCGAAAGGTGTGTTGCAATTCACTAAGTACTTAGAAATAGTGCTGGTGGTGTAGGACATGTTACTTAGAAAAGTACTTTGAAAAACATTTTCCAACAGTAGTAGCTACATTTCAATAAACACTCATGTCTGAAAGAATCAATAGCTGTCCGCATACACGCGGCTGCTAATTCCATGCTATCTTCTACACGAAGAAAACCGATTGAAAAAAAAATACATATATAAAACTTGAAGAGGAACATTACGTTATAAAAATGAGAAAAGATTGTGAAAAGCTGGTAGAATGAGGCACTGCATAGATATATCCAGTAGAAATAGGATGAGTAAACTGGTTTCCATCTGATCATTCCTATCCTGAAGTTAAAACAGACTATTCCCAAAGACAAGAACAAGGAAGGATGCAGACAGTTTTCAGTCAAACAGATCACAAAACATATATCTGGCATAGACACAGAGCATTCCATATAATATATGTCAATTTTTTTTCACTGATGTTAGCAGCTTGTTTCTGGATGATTACTGCCTTGAGAGATAAAGTGGGAGGAGAACTAGGCACCTTTCACTGAATCTGCAGCACCACCACCAGATACTGAAATATTCTTTTTTTTTCATGAGTGTGACACTGTGACAGGCAAAACACTGCCCCCATTAATAAAGGCCCGGGGATGAGAAAATATTAAGATGAAGGAAAAGAATAAGGTTATGGAAAAGGCAAAGATGAGGCAATGATACAAAATGGAAAAGGACAGACTGAAAAAATACTCAACAGTACTGAGGACCAAGAGATATGGAGGATTAGGTCCTGAAATGAGGGTAGATCCGTTTTTTGAAGGAAGATAGGTAATTCAGAAAGACATAAGGAGGAAGAGACTTCCATAGTCTGGCAGTAGATGGGAAGAAACAGTCGCTGCACCGACCAATCCACGAGATACCAATCTCCGAACAGTACCTGTGAGACGAGGCCGCTTGGCGAGAGTTACGTGGCCTTGCCAGTGGGGGAGGGATGCAACTCACCAATTCATAAGAGCAGCGATGGAAGTAGTAGCAATGGAAAAGAGAAAGGGAAGATACCATACAGCAATGAGAGAGAGAATCCAGATTAGAGGTAAGAGAAGCATCATTAATGAGACTGCTTTAGATTCAACCCTATCAAGGAGATAAGTATAAGAAGAAGCACCCCAGATGTGTGAGCACTATTCTAAGCGGGGATGAAGAAGACTTTTATAGATTTTAAGTAACTGTAAAGAGTAAAAGTAATGACAAAAACGAAACCGAACCCCCAATTTTTTGGATGAAGATTTAGAAATTTGGATTATGTGATTTCTCCAAGAAAAGTTAGAGCCTATATGGATTCCTAATATATTGATTGAATTAAGAGGGTAAAGTTCGTTAGTTTCGAAGACAAAAACGTTATCAGGAGGAGAAGAATATAAAGAGATAGCCATCAACTGTTTCTTGGAGGTATTGAATGTAATTAAATTTTGAGTGCCCCAATAAGATACCCTCTGGAAATCGGAGTTAAGAGTAGAAGAAAGAGTGATACGTGACTGATTACCAGTGGCAAATGAACGTTGTGAAGAAAGGGCGAAGGAAGAGTGATGGGTAGAATCGCCAGCAAAGGTATGAAGAAGAGAGGAAGATGGGGATTGTAGAAGATCATTGATGAAGAGAAGGAACACAGTAGGTGAAAGAACAGAGCCCTGTGGACCACCACTGGCAACAGGGAAAGGGCTAGATGTCGCACCATCAACAACTACAGATATAGAATGGTCAAAGAGAAAACTGGAAATCAGAGAACAGATAGAATGGGGTAAAGCCATAAGAAGTGAGTTTGGGCATCAGAGCCTTGTGCCAAACTCTGTCAAAAGCCTTAGAAATATCAAGGGCGATGACAAAGGATTCCCCATAGTTCCTCAGAGAAGATGACTATACAAGAGTAAGATAGGACAGGAGGTCACCAGTGGATCTTGATTTGCGGAAGCCGTACTTGTGATCGGATATAAGTGGGTTAGCTACAAAGCGTTTCAAGAAGTGAGCATATAGCAAAGTTTCAAAAACTTTAGCAATAGAGGAGGTTAGGGCAATAGGTCGGTAGTTTGAAGGAATAGAGTGGTCGCCCTTTTTAGAAACAGGCTGAACAAGAGCATGCTTACAAGATGAAGGATAGATACTGGTTGACAGAATGAGGCAAAAATGATGACAAATCACAGGAACCAGCTCATCTGCAAACTTCTTAAGGAACCGTGCAGTGATACCATTGGGACCAGATGCCTAGTTCATCTTTAGCGAGTGAAGAACCTTATGAACTTTGCGTGAAGAAAGGATAAGAGAGGGCATAGGGTTAGAGAGGGGTAAAGATTGAGAGACAGGTGCACTGGATTCGTTTATGGAAGAGTTGGCAGAAAAATGAGAGCCAAAGAGAGTGGCTTTGTCAGTGGGGGAGCAAGCTAAATAACCATTAGAACAAACGAGAGGGGGAAAACTTGAGTTACATAACTTTTTGGAGAGGTTTGTGACTAAGGACCAGAAATATCTGTCAGTGGGAGAGGAGTTAAGGTCATCAACTTTCCTTCTTATAAAGGAAGATTTTGACTTTCGAATCTGAGCAGTACAGCGAATCCTAGCTACAATAAATTCAAGAGCAAGTAAAATCAGAAGGTGAGGTTGGGTACGACCGATGTGCATGATTCCTGGCCTGAATAGACATAGAGCAGGCACGGTCAAACTAAGACTTAGGGGGAGAATAAGTTTTTGCAGAGGAGGGGATGTACGCCTCCATTCCAGTGGTTATGATCTCGGCAACTTTTAGGGCTACCTCATCAGGGTTGTGGGATTGAAAGCAGTAGTCATCCCATGGGAAGGCAAAAAGGAAGTTAATCAAATCTTCACGCTGGGTACGCTCAAAGTGCCAAAAGCGGCGCTGAGTAGGAGGGATTGGTGAAGGGGGACCGAAAATAAAAGAAACTGAGATAACAGAGTGGTCAGATTTACCAAAAGGGGAAAGCACAGAATAAGAGAAGTTTGAAGGGTTAGAAGTAAGAAATAGGTCAAGAGTGTTGGCTGCATGTTTGTATCGATCGGGAACATGAGTAGGATGTTTGATAATTTGCTCCAGATCGTGAGTAATAGAGAAGGAAAGGTCGTCACTTTTCCCACATCAGTGTGAGAAGAATTAAGCCACTTACTGTGGTGTACATTGAAGCCTCCAATATAGAGAACTTTGGCAAGTGGTTGAGAAAATTGCAAGGACTCATAGCAAGAGAACAGATATTTAAAGAAAGACACAAAGTCAGTGGAGTTTGGAGAACAGTAGCAAAAGCATGGGAATACAGTGGTAGTAAAGAGATAGATTTTTAGCCAGTGAACATGAAAGTCAGGATATTCAAGGTCCATGAGCCTTGCAACAGGAGTGTTAGTGTTGCAGTAGGCACAGACTCCACCTTTGGAACGAAAACGAGAATAAAGGTTATAGTGAGAGATTTGAAATGGGTCAGTGGAAGCATGGCTGGACAACTGGGTTTCAGATAGGAGGAGGAGATTAGGGAGGGAAGTACCCAAGTGCAATTCCACAAACGAAAGATTTAGAGTTCAGGCCAACGAATGTTAGAATAGTGAAGAGTGAAAGAGGCAGATCTATTAGGAGTAGCAAGGTAAAGGGCAGAACCATTTCTACCACTAGGTGTGTCTACCCTCAAGCCAGTAGTGGAGTCAACAAGATCCACGGAGATTCTTCGCACCCCTCTATGCCAGATACTGGAGATCATAAGCTGTGGACCTTCCATAAATATAGCAAATAAGAGGAAAAAAAAGAGGCAAAAAGAAACAGATATGGGGACTGTTGTGACTTGTAAATGTAATGGGACAGCAAAGAATGTGTAATGAATACGCCAGAATATTCGGTGTAGATGTAGGCAGAAGGAAAGAACTGTCCTAAAGGAAAACTAAACCCACAGCTGTCTGGATCAGTCCCAGTTGAATATGTAATACCTTCTGTCGTAGTCTTTCAACAGGCGGCTAGTGCCATGCCCAACCTACTAAAGATATATGAGCCACCTAAGACTTATCAACTGAAGAAGCTAAAGAGGGGAGACCTCTTACAACACATTCACACTACATAAGTATGGGGGTGGGGCCATATTTCAGGAAGTAGCATTGAGCGAGCACAAATTGGACATTTCCCATTTAAACTAGTACATAAAAAAATAACGTTGTTTATTGGTAAGTGTTTGTGGATATGCAAAGCTGATATCAATGAGGCAATGATGCCAAATCCAAAGATTGACAATAAGCCTTTGATGCTGTGCAATGCTGTCACTGGATCATGAGTCAAAGAAAATAAATAATTTTATAAAGTATAAAATCCAAAGAGCATGATTGGTACAGTGAAAGATGTGCATGCATTTAGGGGTGTGGCTGCTGGGATGTCTGATCATTTTTTGGTTGAAGCAAAAGTGGTGGTAGCAAAAGAGTTGGGAAATAGAGTGGAAGGATTTAGAAGGGAATTGGTGAAGTGTAAGAGTTGAAAAGCCCAAGAAGAGACAGGAATATCAGGACAGGTTGAAAGTGGCATATGACAGGGTGAAAGAAAGAGAAGTTGGTGAGTTAGAGGAGGAATGGGGGTTGATGAAAGAATGTTTTCTGGGTAATGCAAGTGATGTGTGTGGAAAGAGGTTTGTTGGAGGTGGCATGAGGAGGGGCAGCGAGAGGTGGAATGAAGGGGTAAAAACAAAGGTGGAAGAGAAAAAGAGGGCTTTTGAGGAATGGCTGCAGTGTAAAAGTAGGGAGAAGTATGGAAGATATAGGGAGAAAATGTGGAAACCAAGAAGAAGGTAGAGGAAGAGAAGAAGTTGGCAAATGTTAGGAGGGGACAGGATTTTAGTAGGTCATATGAGGAGAATAAAATGAAGTTTTGGAAAGAAGTGAAGAGAGTAAGGAAGGGTGTATCGAGATGGAAGAGACAGTGAAATATGTGAATGTACAGATGTTAAGAGGGAACGATGTATGGAAAAGAAGGGCAGAATACTTTGAGTGCTTGCTGAATGTTGAGGAAGATAGAGAGACAGACATAGTGGCAGTGGGGGGAGTTCAAGTGCCAGTAATGGGAGATGAAAATGAGAGAGAGATTACGAGAGGAGGTGAAAAGGGCATTGTATGAAGTGAAAGCAGGTAAAGCACCTGGAATAGATGGTGTGAGAGTGGAGATGTTGAAAGAAGGGGGTGTGTCTGCACTGGAATGGTTAATGAAACTGTTTAATATATGCTTTATGTTGTCAATGGTGCCAGTGGAATGGGTAATTGCTTGTATAGTGCCCCTATACAAAGGTAAGGGAGATTTATATGAATGCAGTAATTTTAGGGGTATAAGTTTGTTGAGTGTGGTAGGAAAAGTGTATGGTAGGATACCGGCTAATAGGATTAGGGATAAGACAGAAAATGTGATCGCAGAAGTGCAGACTGGTTTTAGGAGAGGTAGAGGTTGAATAGATAAGATTTTTATAGATAGGCAGTTATGTGAGAAATATTTAGCAAAGGGTAAGGATGTGTCTTTTTCATTTTTGGATCTGGAGAAAGCGTATGATAGAATTGATAGAGAAGCAATGTGGAATGTTTTGAGATTATATGGAATTAATGGTAAATTGTTGCATGCAGTGAAGAGTTTGTATGAAGGCAGTAGAGCTTGTGGTAGGGTAAGGAATGAGGTGAGTGAGTGGTTTCCAGTGAGTGTGGGACTGAGACAGGGATGTGTGATGTCACCATGGATGTTCAATTTGTATATTGATGGAGTCTTAAGAAAGGTGAATGAGCGAGTGCGTGGTCGAGGTTTGAGAATGGTAGATGGGGATGATAACAAGTGGGAGCTGAATCAGTTGCTGTTTGCAGATGATACTGTGGTGGTGGCAGATTCAGAGGAGAAGCTGTGTCAGTTAATGTCAGAATTTGGAATGGTGTGTGATAGAAGGAAGTTGCGAGTGAATGTGGGGAAGAGTAAGGTTATGAGGTGTACAAGAAATGAAGATGGTGCTGGATTGAATGTTATGTTGAATGGAGAGACACTTGAGGAAGTTGAGCAGTTTAAGTATTTAGGCTCGGTTATAGCTGCAAATGGTGGAGTGGCAGCAGATGTGTTTCACAGAGTGAATGAAGGATGTAAAGTGTTGGGTGCATTGAAAGGAGTGGTGAAGAATAGAGGGTTGGAAATGAATACTAAGAAAGTTTTGCATGAGAAAGTGGTTGTGCCAACCATGATGTATGGATCAGAGTTATGGGGTATGAAAGTAAGTGAAAGACGGAAACTAAATGTGTTTGAGATGAAATGCCTGAGAAGTATGATTAGTGTTTCTCAGTTGGATAGGGTTAGGAATGAAGTGGTGAGAACAAGAATGGGTGTGAGGAGAGAAATTGCAGGCAGAGTAGATATGAATGTTCTGAGATGGTTTGGCGAAGGAAAAAGGATGGTTGATGAAAGTCTACTGAAAAAGGTGATGAATGCAAGAGTTGATGGGAGAAATGCTAGAGTGAGGCCTAGGTTTGAGTGGATGGATGGAGTAAGGAGAGCCCTGAATGATAGGAGGATGGATGTGAGGGAAGCAAGTGAGCATGCTAGGAATAGGAATGATTATCTAGCGATTGTGACGCAGCTCTGATGGGCATTACCACGGAGCTGCATCTTACAGAGGTAGCCCTGTCGTAGGGGCAGTAGGAGAGTTGGCAGTTGTGAAGCGACACAGGTTGTGGAAGAGCCAGGAGGATAGGCTGTGGCACTCCAGCAGTGCCATCTGAATGGTCGCTAGCTCCCTCGTCATTGCCCATAGAGCAAAGTAAACCCCTTATTGTTTTCTTTTTTTTTATGTAGGCTACCCCCCAATTAAAGGGGGAAACAGCCAAGGTAGATAGAATAAAATCCTCTGACCAAAGTAACCCAGATAAGATGGAGAACTTACATTTCTCAGGTTCTCCATGAGTCTGAATATCTAACCGTGTTAAAGGTGTTGATATCGTGTTACCGCTGGGCACACCTGCTGAGAAGCAAGGCAATACACCTCAAGAGAACACTCACTGTGTTGCCCTGCCCACCTATCCCTATATTGGCAAGACATTAGCTGGTGATTTGGCATGATCCTTGTCATATTGCAGCCCACAAGACAGATAAAAAGAAAAGTTTATTTGTGCATGCCAGTCCATTCACCAATGTATGCAAGACAATCTTTTGAATAACCTGTTTGGCATCTCAATAACTTTAACACTTGAGGCCTTCCTTAAAATTTTTATAGTTTTTGTCTCATAGGCCTGGCCAAGCTTGAAGAAATGCAACCCACAACAAAATCGCCTATGAAAACTTATTGGCTACCCTAACCCCTGACTTAAATTTAATGTCTACTCCCCTTTCATAATGAATATTTATCACATTATGGCCTACCTCTATCTTATGCACATCTGTCTCTTCAAAGATATTGTGTAATACACAACTTTCCAGATTTACGAGGAACTGCTGAATGCATCCTCCACACTTCCAATCCATGTGACATTTAACAGTCCCAGATCTTTGATTATCATCTCAATATCTAATAATAACCCAAATTCTTTCTATCACTTGGAATTATTTGTACTATTACCTTCTTCCCAAATGCTCCAGCCCTACGAACAGAGTCAGATGTCCCAGTACCTAAAGATTTAACTATTACAGCACATGCAGGAGCTTGACCAAAAAGTAAATGCAAGTCAATAGCCCTAACCTCACGGACAAAACCACCTGAAACCAGGTACCTAGATTCACCAGCCAAAGCCGTCTCTTGGTGGGTCATTGGCTTTAAAGTGTCTAACCTCGTCAAGGTAGAGCCAGGTAGTTTCATTACTGCATTAATTTCCAAACCATCCAGACATTAGGTCCAGTGCTGGGTAATATCACACAATGTCACCGATATCACATATGATTTAAAAAATAAAAGCTATATAATAAATCATTTCAAAAACTAATCGTATGGGAACTTTCAAGTTTTCAAACACACATCCGTCCACAAACACTCATCCAAGCCGGATCTCCAAAAGCTTGGTGAACACAATAATAGACGACTGACCCACAATAGTTTCAGTAGCAGACAAGATTTACTAATAGTCCTCACATAAGGTTCTAACTTATTCAACAATACTTACTGTGTCTAAGTACCTTCGCAAAAATTCTTTCTTATTAGTTACATAAATATACAAAAAAAATAATAAATAAAAAAATTTCGTGTCACAAGTACCGTTTATGGTTAATTTTTGGTTGTGTTCCTGCACACATTATAATTACCATAATTATTAGTATTATCATCATCATTATTATTATTATTGAAGATAACATGACACTTCTCTTTCATATTCACTACAATGTAATAATACATATACACTAGCGTTTACATCTGAGCAAGTTATTATTATTGTTATTATTATTATTATTGTTATTATTATTATTATTATTATTATTATTATTATTATTATTATTATTAGAGATATGGTAATAGGATGTCTTTCAGTATTTACAAGGCAATAGTCAACAACAGTGCTTAAATTTTTACGAGATTTTAATACACCACTCATTATTTCAAAAACACAAAAAAAATAATAATAATACTATTAAAGCTAAAACATATTTCTCTAACTTTTACAGATATCTTACACTGTAGGTATTAAAGCTAAAACATATTTCTCTAACTTTTACAGATATCTTACACTGTAGGTGTAGTGTAGGATATATGCATATTCAGCAGAAAAGTGGGACAGCAAATATAACTTAAAGCAACATCAGTGTTAAGAAGTCTTCAGAGCACAGTCCCATATCGGAAATTATACCTCTCGCAATGATTTAAATATTAGGGACCTGAACGATGGAAAAAAATTCCATTACCAATAGTATATACAGTAAAAACGCTCTTATAACCCTCTCCCACACGACAAAAATGGTCTGAGGAGAAAGTTATCTCAAAACCCTGTCTTGTCCTTTTTAATGTCTAAACTAAATACGATTAATCACTTTACTGAGGAGACGTGTCACACTTTTTTCTAAGGGCTTCCAAATATTAAGGTTTGACAGATCTGAGAGGACTGGTGGAGGGATATAATTTATTTATTTAACTATTTATTTATTTTACAGAAAATGATATCTTCGACGGCAGAAGGAAATGGTTACTTACTTTGAATAAACGTATTTTAACTATGGATCCCCCTGTGTACGTTGCAACATGGAACGTTTTCTACGACATAGACAAAGAGAAAGTTATCTCACGTGCGAGAACAAATGCATCTATGTTTGATTATCAAAAAAACTGTGATTGTTTATTTATACAACATTTATACGATAGGACGGACGCGCTGCTCTTTAAGAAGGTATGACACATTTCTAACACTCTCTTAAAATAATTAAATTATAGTCATAATCAATCCAAAAAAATGATTAGACAATCATAAATATCGTCATTCTAATTATCTTCTAAAACATAACGTACGAAACCGAGAACAATGAAATATACAATGAACAATAAAGTAATATATTAATTCATTTAAAGTTTTCTACCCAAAACAAGAAATCTGCTTAAATAGAGTCTTCAAAATAATGTAAAATAATTCTTAAGTTTTAAATAATAAAACTATTTTTGTTAAAACGAAGATATTTGGAGAAGGGTTCCCTACAACTACCTGGTTACTGATCTCAGATACCTCATTTGATACCCACGGGTATTTGGATGACATATACATCCCGATTAATACCAAGGTGAGTCTGTTATATATTGAATTCAATGATAATAATAATAATAATAATAATAATAATAATAATAATAATAATAATAATAATAATAATAATAATAATAATAATAATACAAACAAGAAAGGCGCATTCACCACGATCCACACAAACCTCAACCACTCCTCTCAGCTCCTTGGGGATAAAGGATTGGCACATACCCCCCCTTCCACAAGGTAATGGGGAAGGATATACTACAATGAGGCCCGACAGCCGCAGCTGGTTTACGCCCATCGCTTCATCACATCGAAACTCCCCTAACACCCGCCCATCACAGTTCACTGAGCTAGCAAGTGTGTGAATTCCCTTTGGGCAGCGTTATCTATGCACAATCTTCCTCCACTCATTCTTATCTCTTGTACTCACTCTTCCCTGTTCCAATGACATCAACTTTGCATTAAGTGCTCTTTTGACGACTTCCATCCATCTCATTCTAGGTCTTCTTCTTGAACTAACTCTAATCACTTCTGCACTCCACGCTCTCTTCATTATTCGTTCATTACTCATCCTTTCCAAGTGCCCAAACCAACTCAACACTCTCTGATCTAACCAATTCAACAGCTTCATTCCAATACCCGTTCTCTGCCTGACATCCTCATTTCTGCCTCTATCTATTCTAGATACTCCAATCATACTTCTCAAGCACCTCATCTCTATTACATTAAACTTATTCCTTTCATCCTCTCTTGCATTCCAAGTCTCTGCTCCATATATATATAGTTTATTGACAAAATATTACAAAAGTATTACAAAAATATATTAATTTTTTTCTTTTTGCACAAAATAGCATAAGTAATAGAAACAATATTTTGTCCATCAAAAAAAATCTTAGCCTAAAGAACAATACAAATATTCTCACAAACTTACCAACAAAAGTAAATAATCATATTTATCTTAATGCCTAATTCTGATATACAGTTAGAAGAATAGAATACATCCAAATATTACAAATTAACCTATACATACAAAAAATCAATGCTTTCCTCATTGCAAGGTTGAATCTCTTCCTTATCTGTACAACTTTAGTACTTCATAAATATACTGACACAACTCGGTAATATGAAGCTCTTCATTCAAAAGTGATTGGACACTCAGATAGTTTAACATATTATATTTTTGTCTCACTGGTTGGGAGAAAGGACACTCAATTAGCACATGTTCTTCACTCTGAACTGCCATTTGATCACAAGCACATACTCTCATTTCTCTTGGTGTTCTGCTCCACCTTCCAGTCTCTACACGCAACTCATGAGACATTACTCTTAACCTTGTGAATGCCATTCGCAAATAATCTGGTACAAACTCTTTGCTACTATACACTTTATGTACTGTCAACTGACTATTTAAAATTTGTCTATATGTAAGATATTTTGTGGCACCTTCGGGTTTATTCAGTATTACAGATTTTATTCCACTTAGAGCAGAAGCTTCCACATTATTTGCAATATATGAATTTAAGAATTGATAACCAGGTGTATTTTCCCGTCTGCAGATGTCAAATACCACATAGAAAGGTTCTTCATTGTTAACATGTTGCATTTTTTTGGTTAAAAATCCCCTTCTTCTTTCATTAACTTCATGTCCTAAAGTTTCCAAACCACTTTCTATTAAACATAAGGATATTGGAGTGTTGTTTCTCACTCCCAATAAACACTTTACTGCCCTGTTATAAAGTTTTTCCATGCAAGCTAAATTACTTGTGAACCAACTCTCAGAGCCATACAAAAGTGAAGAACTCAAAGCAGCTTTAAAAACTTTAACCTTATATGCATAGGGCATACTCATGTTATTTATGCAGAATATACTAAACTTATTGACTGTTGCCGTACCATCGATTTCATGCTGTTTAAGTACTGAGTGCATATTTACATCATCAGTAAACCATGCACCTAAATACAGATACTTTTTACAATAATCTATTTTTATGTTGTTTATCACTATTGATGCTTTATCTCTGTCTTTTCCATTAACAACAAAATACTTTGTCTTCTTTTCATTAATCACCATACCATAAGCATTACAATAGTCTAATAGAGCCTCAAGTTTTGATATGCACTTTTCACGAGATGTACTTACAATCACCGTGTCATCCATCATTAAAAGAGTATGTAAATTTCCCAAAAAACTATCAATTCTCACTTTTTCTTTAATCATTCTCACCATTTTATCCATATAAATGACAAACAAAATGCAGCTCGTAGGAGCTCCTTGGCGTATACCTATAGATGTTGTTATTATAGCAGATTTTAACATACTTTTTGTACATGAATAAATATTTTGGATAGCTGACAACATAACCCTTCCACATCCCACCGACTTGAGACACTCGATTAAATCATATTTTGGTACCCTGTCGTAAGCCTTACTAAAATCCACAAAAACTATATACAATTTTTGCTTCTTGCAAGCAGCATAATCCATCAGTAACCTTAAAGCCAAAATCTGCTCTATACACCCTCTACCCTTCTGAGCTCCGGCCTGACACTTATCTATATTAAACCATAAACTTAACCGTCTCATCAAAAGCATATTATAGATTTTTGCCAAGGTGTTCATTATACTTATGCCTCGATAGTTTCCGCAATCTCTTCTATCCCAGATTTAAATAGAGTGATCAGTTTATTGTGGCACCAAGCAAATGGATAAAGGACATTTAGGAAAAGGAAATTAAAAATTGTAAGGAAAAAGGATAACCATGTCTGTGGTAGCATCGTAAATAAACCAGGACACATGCCAATATAACTCTTATCTTTTTTTATACTTTGCACTGCCATGTCTAACTCTTGAGCAGTAAAGGGATCATCCAATATGGGAATATTAGGTGAGTCTGACACATCAATGATTTGATTAGTATTAACTGTCGGAGGATTAAACAAATTTTCGAAATGCAATTTGAAATTGACATCTTCAGGTTGCACATCATTGGGTTCCACCACATTGCCATTCCAGTTAATAGATTTCCATATAATTTTTGGATCATTTTTTTCAAATATTCTCCTCCATCGAGGGTGGTCTTGATCCCATCCATTAAACTCTAACTCCCCAGATTGAAAAACTCTGCAGTCTCTTGCTACATTATTGATAATCTTATTACCTGTCTCTAAAATATTAAAAATGTTCTCATTATGAATTTCAAATAATTCTGGGGGCTGAGTTTCATTCATGACTAATTTGAATCTATCCAAGTCTACATTCTTATGGGAAGGACCCCGGGTTGTGTAACTGTTTTCAATATATTGAACATTATAGCAAGAACTACCTAAATTTAAAGCCCTCTCCATCAGCAAGGATGGCACTGTTTCCTGAATATCATTAAGATCAAGTTGAACCATTAGTGGGGCGTGGTCAGATCCTACAATATTCTGGTTCATTTGAACAGATTTTACATATTTCAGTGTATTTTCTTTTAAGACACATACATCAATCTCAGATATCCAATTTGATCCTCTTTTAAAGGATAAACCTCCTTCTAACCTTTTACCCTTATATACTAGGTGATTACCTATCACCATTGTGCTGCCACGGCAAAGGTTCAGCAATTGTCTCCTATTTTCATTCACACTTGTATCTATTACCCCTTCATATTTGTATGATTTGAAACTTTCATCATAAAGAATAGGTATACCTACACGCGAATTCAAATCACCCATTAGTACAACCTTATTGTGTTCATTTACAACTGCGCTTAGGTTACCAAAACAAGCTGACTGAAAATAAGGAGAGTCATTCGGTGGTATATATACCCCACCAAATACAAAGCCTGGAAAACATGACAATTCTAGCAAAATTTGACCTTCAACATTTACATTTACATTTTTTATATATTTTGAAAGCGAGCATTTTACAAGCATTGCAACGCCTCCCCTATTACCACAGTACTTAGAGGGGTTATGATAAGTGTAAAATCCTGGTACACTAATACGAGCAATAGTTTTTATTTCCAAAAGCCACACGATATGAAACCCGAGAATAAATGATAAAATATCAGAATTGTTCAATTTGTCCTTGACACCTGCAATATTCCAACAACACATATTGAGCTCACTGGGAAATACGCTATTTTGTGCACATCTTAAAAATACGAAGGAGCATACCTGTCAATAATTTCACCATCACGTAATAATATACGACGCTGATTGTCGTAATGGATATTAACACCTTGATTTTCTGGTCTCTCCTTTTCTTCTTTCTCCCTCTTACGTAGTCGAGCAAGCTCTCTTCTTACAGCAGGATGTACATCTTTTTTCATATATATAGAGGAAAAGGGAGCCTGTTTATTCTTCAGCTTTTTTGCATTATCCAAAATGGATTTTCTCCTCTTCTGGTCATCTACAACTAAAAGTATTGGCCTCTTTTTTCTATCATTTTCTCGGCCAAGTCTTCTTATTTCCCACTCGGAGGTATCACACTGTTCATACAAAGATGTCGGTACAATCACATCTTCATATATCCTTTTCTTTGCATTCATTCCAAGATATCTATTTCTCATTACACTTTTCAACCCACCTAGACCATTACTTGCTTCCTTCACTGTGATTTACCTCTACATTCACTCGTCCACTCCTCGGTACATTCGACCCCAGATACTTAAAATTCTCAATTTCTTCAAGCAATTCCTCATTCACTCCTAAATTGAATCTGCCAACATTAACACTCCTCATTTATCTCATGACTTTACTTTTACTAATATTCACCTGCAACTTACTTCTTTTACACACACTAATAAGCTCAGTCACCAAATGATTCAATTCATTCTCAGTATCAGCCACCAGTACAGTATCATCCGAAAAGAGCAACTGATTCAATTTTCACAACCTTCCAACCTCACCCACTAGTTCCAATCCTCTGTCTAATACTCTTTCATTTACTTCCCTTACAACTCCATCCATATACACATTAAACAACCATGGCGACATTACACAACCTCGATGTAACCCTACATTCATCTCAACCAATCACTCATATCATTCCCAACTCTCACACATGCTCTACTATTCATGTAAAAACTCTTTACCGCATTCAACAAACTTCCACTTATTCCATATAGTCGCAACATACTCCATAATCCCTCTATATATACCCTGTCATACGATTTCTTGAAGTCCATAAAGCCCAAAAAGTGTCCCTACCTTTTCCAATAACGTCTTATACATCTGTCTTACCGCAAATAACTGAGCCACACATCCTCCTCCTCTCCTGAACCCACACTGTTCTTCCCCAATCAGTCTCTCATTACCTTTCCTATTTCTCTCGATTAACACTCTTCCATATACATTACCAACTACACCCAGAAAACTAATTCCTCTAAAACTACTACACTCATACTTATTTCCTTTCCCTTTGTAAAATAGAACTACACATGCACTCCTCCAATCAACTGGGACCCTCCCTTTCCTGAAATATACATTCAACGACCTAACCATCCATTTTACTAATGCCTCTCCACCTTCTGACAAGCATTCAGCAATAATAATAATAATAATAATAATAATAATAATAATAATAATAATAATAATAATAATAATAATAATAATAATAATAATAATAATACTTATGAAATAAACTATATATAATGAAAGAATTGCTTTAATAATCTATTTCATCTTAATGGTACAGAGGTGATGAACAAGTTTTAGATATTAAATTAATTTTGAATATAAAGTCCGCTAGTCAACTGTGATGGTATTTGGAAAGAGACACTTATAATTTAGTTACAATATAAAGATACGTTGCATGTTTCAAGTATGATGAATATGACTCCTGATCATTATATGTCTCTACGTAATCAACTATAAACCTTGTGGGAGGCAGGGCGTTGCTTAATGCAATAAATGTCACTTGAAAGTAAACAAGTTGTCCACCATCAATACAATTAAACAGAAGTCTGTTTAACGAAATGAACTAAAAGCATTTAATAAATTAAATAATTAATATAGTAATTCATATAATTTATTTACTTTAATGTTTTGTCAATTAAACAGCAGCACTTTTTCTTTCTATTTTCAAGGATACTTAACTTCGGCTAAAAATAAAAAAAAAATAACGACTGGGTTATGATGACACAGTAGGGGAATGCTATTTGACTTTCAAAGCACGGACAGCCTCCTGTACTTAATACTAGGAACATTATCATCATCATCATCATCATAATAATAATAATGATAATAATAAAAATAATACTTTCATTGATGATGGTTTATCTAATTTCTTTACACACTTCTGAAATAACAAAAAACCCTGGGCATCATTTAGGTTTATGAAGCTCCATCTAAAAAGCAAAAACTGTCACATATAATAAATTAATAAAATATTAATTTCTTATACTCCTTTAGGACTGGTCCAGACAACTCCAGGTTGAGTCTTCCTTTGGGCACGGTTCTTTCCTTATGCCTACATCTACACCATATATTCTGGTGTATTCGTTACACATCTCTTACTATCCCATTACATTTGACAAGTAAAAACACTCCCCAAATGTTTCTTTTTGCTCTCTTTTTCCTCATTTGGCCCCTAATACCAGGCTTAGAGGGGTGCTATGAATCTCTGGGGATCTTGTTGACTCCACTATAGGCGTGAGGGTAGACATGCTTGGTGGTAGTTATGGTTCTGCCCTTAACCTTGCACCTCCTGATAGATCTGCTTCTATCACTCTTAACTATTCTATCATTTGTGATCTGAACTCTAATCTATCGTCAGTGGAACAGCACTTGGGCACATCCCTCTCCAACCTCCTCCTCCCCTTTGAGACCTAGCTGTCTTGCCATGCTTCTAATGACCCATTTCACATCTCTCATTATAACCTGTATACTAGTTTCCGTTTGAAAGGTGGGGACTATGCTTACTGCAACACTAATACTCCAGTTGCAAAGTTCATGGACCTTGAATATCCAGACTTTGATGTTCTCTGGATGAAAATCTATCTCTCCACTCTCACTATATTCATTTGCTTCTGCTAGTACTCTCAAAAATCCACTGACTTTGTGTCTTTCTTGGAATATCTGGCCTCTTGCCATGACTCCTTGATATCTTCTCACAAACTTGCTGGAGTTCTCTATATTGGGGACTTCACCCCAGTGACAGGCATAATTCTTCTCATACTGATGTGGAAGAAAGTGAGGCTCTTGCTTTCTCAATCACTCATGATCTGGAGCAGAGTATCAAGCATCCTACTCATGTTCCTGAT
Source organism: Halocaridina rubra (assembly GCA_037179515.1). Taxonomy (NCBI): domain Eukaryota; kingdom Metazoa; phylum Arthropoda; class Malacostraca; order Decapoda; family Atyidae; genus Halocaridina; species Halocaridina rubra. Next base: position 80,170 of record JAXCGZ010004032.1, read on the forward strand.
TGACACGAACATACAGCCAACACTCTCGATCTATTTTTTACAGCTAATTCTTCAAACTAGTCACATTCTGTGCTTTCCCCTCTTGGTAAATCTGACCATACTGTGATATAAATCTCTTCCACTTTTTCAACCACTCCATCAATTCCTCCTATTCAGTGCTGCCTTTGGCATTTTGAGTGTACCCAATGAGATGATTTGTGTAATTTCCATTTTGACCTCCTATGGGAAGACTACTACTTTCGGTCCCACAACCCTGATAAGGTAGCCCTAAAAGTTACCGAGATCATATCCTCAGGAATAGAGGCGTTCATCCCTCCTCTATGAAAACTTTTCCTACCCCTAATCCTAGGTCTGACAGTGGCTGCTCCATGGCTATTCCGGCCAGGAATCAGGTACATCGGTCGTACCAAGCCTCTCCTTCTGATTTAACTTGCTCTACTCTTATTGTAGCTAGAAATTGCTGTACTGCTCAGATTCGAAGGTCTAATGCTTCCTGTATAAGAAGGAAACTTTATGACTTTAAGTCCTCTACCAACAAGCAATGTTTCTGGTCTTTAGCCCCCCCCCAAAAAAAAAAGAATCCAAAAACTTCTGCAATTCAAGCTTTCCTCCTCTCATTTGTTCCAATGGTTCTATAGAATGCTCTCCCACTGACAAAGCCACATCCTTCGGCTCTCACTTTGCTGCCAATTCTTCTGTAAACAATTCCAGCACATCTGTCCCTCATTCTTTTTTTTATGAGTAACACTGGGACAGGCAAAAAACTACCCTCATTAATAAAGGCACGGGCACAAAGAAAACACCAAGATGAAGGAAAAGAAAAAGATTGGGGACAATGCAGAGAAGAGGCAAAGATACACAAAGAAAAAGGACAGACTGAAAGTATAGTCAAAGTACTGAGGTCTTGGAGATATAGCAGGATTAGGCCCTGAGATCACAATGGATCAGATTTTTTTAAGGATGATAGGTTTTAAGAATTAGAAAAGACAGAAGAAGGAACAGAATTCCAGACTATGGAGGTAGATGGGAAGAAGTATTCACTGCACTGACCAATCCATTAGCTACAAATATCCACACAGTGCCTGTGACACAAGACCACTTGGTGAGTGTTACTTGGCCTCGACAGTGGGGGAGGGATGCAACTCCGCAACTCATCAGAGCAGCAATGAAAGTACTAATGATAGAGAAGAAAAAGGGATGATACCTTGCAGCGAAGAGAAAGAGAATCAAGATTAGAAGTTAGAGAAGAACCATTAATAAATCTGACTCCCATAGATTCAACCCTATCAAGGAAATAAGTATAAGAAGAAGCACCCCAGATGTGCGAGCAGTATTCTAAGCAGGAACGGATAAGACCTTTATAGATATTAAGTAACTATAAACAGGAAAAGTAATGACGAAAACAAAATAGAACTCCCAAATTTTTTAGATGCAGATTTTAAGTAACTGTACAGAGCTATAGCAATGATGAAAATGAAACAGAACTCCATATTTTTGGAAGGAGATTTAGTAATCTGCATTATGCAATTTTTCAAAGACAAGTTAGAGAGTATATGGATTCCTCATATGTTGATAGAATTAAGAGGGTAAATTTCTTTAGTTTCAAAGACAATTAGGCTATCAGGAGGAGAAGAAGATAAAGAGATAGCCCGAAAATGTGTCTTGGAGGCATTGAATTGAACTAAATTTTAGGTGCCCCACTTGGATACTCTCTGCAAATCTGAGCTGAGAGTAGAAGAGTGATACAAGACTGATTACAAGTAGCAGATGCAGCATGTGAGAAAAAAGGCAAAGAAAATGAAGGGTAGAATCGTCGGCAAAGGTGTGAAGAAGAGAGGAATATGGAAACTGAAAAAGATCATTGATGAAGAGAAGGAACAGAGAAAGTGAAAGAATAGAGCCCTGTGGAACACCACTGGTAACAGGGAATGGGATAGATATTGCACTGTCAACAACCACAGATATAAAACGGTCAGAAAGAAAACAGGAAATCAGAGACCAGAAAGAAGGGGTATAGCCATAGGCCTTGTGCCATACTCTGTCAAAAGCCTGAGATATCAAGGACGACGACAAATGATTCCCCATAGTTCCTCAGAGAAGATGACCATACATACGTAAGATACGACAGGATGTCACCAGTGGATCTTGCCTTGCAGAAGCTGTAGTGGTGATTGGGGATAAGAGAGTTAGATTCAAGATGTTTCAAAAAGTGAGCATTAAGCAAAGTTTCAAAAACTTTAGTGATAGGTGAGGTTAGGGTAATAGGTCGGTAGTATGAAGGAATAGAGTGGTCACCCATCTTAGGAATAGGCTGCACTAGAGCACACTTCCAAGATGAAGGATAGATAATGGTTGTCAGAATGAGGCAAAAAAGATCGCAAAGCACGGGAGCCAATTCATCTGCAAACTCCTTAAGGAACCTTGCAGGGATACCATCGGGATCAGATGCCTTGTTTGTCTTTAGTGAGCAAAGAATCTTACAAACTTTTCATGAAGAAGACTAGAGCGAGGTAAGGCTGAGGGAAAGGTACGCTAGTATCATTTATGAAAGAGTTGGCAAAAAAATGTGAGACTAAGAAAGTAGTTTTCTGTGGACGAGTAAGCTATAGATTCATCAGAACGAATGAGAGGAAAAAAACATGAGTTACAGAAGTTCTTAGAGAGGTTGTTGATTAAGGCAGAAGCAGTTCTCAGTGGGAGAGATATTAAGATCATCAAGTTCCCTTTTTATAGAAGAAGCCTTATATCTTCGGGTCTGACCAGTACAGCAATTCCTTCCTAGCTACTATACAAGAAGAGAGAGTTAAATCAGAAGGAGAGGCTTGGTAAAATAGGTGTGCCCGATCACTGACCTGAATAGCCATGGAACAGGCACACTCAAACCAAGGGTTAGGTGGAGCAAAAGCTTTCAGAGGGGATGTTCGCCTACAATCCCGAGGTTATGATCTCTACAACTTTTAGGGCTACCTGATCAAGGTTGCATGACTGAAAGAAGTAGTCATCTCATAGGAAGACAAAGAGGAAGTTACAGAAATCTTCATGTTGGGTACACTCAGAGTGCCAAAGGCGGCGCTGAATAAGCGGGATTGTTGGAGATGGAGAAAAATTGAAGGGATTGAGAGCACAGACTGGTCAGATTTACAAAGAGAGGAAAGCACAGAATAAGAGTAGTTTGAAGGGTTAGAAGTAAGAAATAGTTCAAGTGTTGGCTGCAAGTTCGTGTTGATCTGGAACACGAGTACAATGCTTGATAAATTGCAAGGTCATCACTTCCTCCCATATCAGTGTGAGAAGAAGTAAGCCACTCACTGTGGTGTACACTGAAGTCAACAATATAGAGAACTTCAGCATGTGTGAGAAAATAGCAAGGACTCATGGTAAGAGGACAAATATTCAAAGAAAGACACAAAGTCAGTGCAGTCTGGAGAACAGTAGCAGAAGCAAAGGAAAATAGTGGTAGTGGAGAGATAGATTTTCGGCCATAGAACATCAAAGTCAGGAGATTCAAGGTCCATGAGCCTTACAATAGGAGTGTTAGTGTTGCAGTAGGCAAACATCCATCTCTAACCCTATGCCCTCCCTTATCCATTCTTCACACAAAGTTCATAAGGTTCTTTGCTCACTAAAGACTAATAAAGTATCTGGTCAAGATGGTATCCCTGCAAGGTTCTTTTAGGAGTTTGCAGATGAACTGCCTCCCATGCTTTGCCGTCGGTTTTGCCTCATTCTATCAACCAGTATCTATCCTTCATCTTGGAAGCATGCTCTAGTGCAACCTGTTCCTGAGAAGGATGACTGCTCTATTTCTTCAAACTACCGACATATTTCCCTAACCTCAACTATCGCTAAAGATTTTGAAACTGCTCATTACTCACTTATTGAAAAGCTTTGAATCTAACTCGCCTATTTCTGATCACCAGTACAGATTCCGCAAGGCAAGATCAACTGGTGACCTTCTATCCTATATTACTCATGTATGGTCATATTCTCTAAGGAACTATGGGGAATCCTTCGTCGTTGCCCTTGATATCTCTAAGACATTTGACTGAGCTTGGCACAAGGTTCTGTTGGTGATTCTCCCTGCTTATGGCTTTAAACCTTCTCTCTGTTCTCTGATTTCCAGTTTTCTTTCTGACAATTTAATATCTGTGTTAGTTGACGGTGCAACATCAAGGCCTTTCCCTGTTACAACGGTGTTCCAAAGATCTCTGTTCTTTCACCTACTCTGTTCCTTTTCTTCATCAACGATCTTCTATAGTTCCCATCTTCTCTTCTTTATGTGTTTACCGATGATTCAACCCATTACTTTTCCTCTGCGTTTTCTTCACAACCTTCATCTGCTACTCGTAATCAGTCTCGTATCACTCTTTCTTCAACTCTCAACTACGATTGCAGAGGGTATCTGAGTGGGGTACGCAAATTTAATTTAAATTTAATGCCTCCAAGACACAGTTTCTGGCTATCTCTATCTTCTCCTCCTGATACCACTATTGTCTTCGAAACTAATGAAATTTATCCTCTTAATTCTATTAATATATTAGGAATCCATATAGCCCCTAACTTGTCTTGGATGAATCACATAATCTAAATTTCTAAATCTACATGAAAAAAATTTTGGGGTTCTATTTTGTTTTTGTCATTACTTTTCATCTTTATAGTTACTTAAAATCTATAAATGTCTTATCCGTCCCTACTTAGAATACTGCTCGCACATCTGGGATGCTTCTTCATATAATTATCTCCTTGATAGGGTTGAATTAAAGCCGTCAATTATATGATCTCCTTGATAGGGTTGAATTAAAGCCGTCAGACTCATTAATGACTCTAATCTTACTTTTAATTTGGATTATCTTTCTCTTCGCTGTAAGATATCATGCCTTTCTCTTTTCTATCACTACTTCCTCCATCGCTGCTCTGGTGAGTTGGCTAGTTGCATCCCTCCCCAACTCACAAGGTAATGAAACACTCACCAAGTGGCCTTGTATCACATAATCTGTCTAGAAATTTGTAGCTAGCGTATTGGTTTGTGAAGTGACATCTTCTTCCCATGAACCTCCAGACTCTGGAACTCTTTTCCCCTTTCTGTCTTTCCTAATTCTTATAATCTGTCTTCCTTAAAAAAAAAAATATATCTATCGTCATCTCAGGCCCTAATCCTGCCATATCTCTAAGTCCTTAGTACTTCGACTCTTCTTTCAGCTTGATATTTTCCTATTGTGTATCATTACCTCATCTCTGCCTTCTCCTTAACCCTTTATATTTTCTGTCTTAATGTTTTAATCGTGCCCAGGTCTTTATTGATGAGGGTAACTTTCTTGAATGTCCTGGTGTCACACTCTTGAAAAAAAAGTAAGAACATCATAAAAAACTCGAGTGCAAGGTCAAATCTGCATTACTCTGTTATGTATTATATATTTAGTTAATATTCTTATAAAGGTTCATATTTCTAGGTTCTCATAAGTGCCATAAATCACAATGAACAAAACAGCAGAATAATGGAAGCATACCATGTGGCACCCCACCTACCACTGAGAATTTCACAAATTGGAAACTGGGTTCGAAACCCAGTCACTTTCACCAACGCAACGGGACAAAATGAAAGCTCAAGAGCTACAGATACCGAAATTTCTATTACTGTAGAGAATGAGCATAAAGGAAGAGAATACCATTTGAAAATAAAAGAAAATTGGCCAATGACCTCAAAGCACTCCAACGATCTTGCCCCAAAGGGATATTCTATTCAGAGGATGACGCATGGTATTATGAATTCTACGATTGAGGATCTTATCATTAGAAGAAAAAATCTCACAGGGTTACATCTGATATGCACCACAACGGATGTAAGTCCGCACACACACATATGCATGCACGCACGCACACACACACACACACACGCGCACACATATATACACACAAGCACACGCAAACACATACACACATTAAAGGTTGCAAGAGGAAAGGAAGTAGTTTTTCAATGTAAGACTATTTGATAAATGGAATTCTTCTTCTTCGTCTAAATCTTTTCCCACTTTTATGTGGGAATTCATTATGTGTTAAATACATTCATAGCTTTAAGGATAGATATGAAAAGCGTTGGTGAGTATAAATTAGTATTTTCAAATATCTTTCAAATAACTTTCAAATATCTTTCAAATAACACCAGCTGTATTTCCTCACCCATGACCAGTGAAGAGGTACGGCAGGGATTCGTAGAAAGGGAACCGCCTCACGAAATTTAATAAATAAAAGGGTTCAAAGACCATTCAGAGAAAGTAAAGAGTTTGATTGGAAATAAGCAAAAATTATGGGAAGAGATATGAGAGAACAGTAAAGAGAGAGAAAAATAGCATAACCAAAAAAAATTTTAAATTAAAGATTCGTTTGAAGTTGAAAGTCTGATGACATGACTCCCGATCATGAAAGGTCTCTTCATAATCAACTAGAAGGCTGGTAGGAGGCAGGGCGTTGCCCAATATAATAAATGTCACTTGAAAGTAAAAAAGTTGTCAACCATCAATACCAAAGTATACCAAATCCACTTTTTAGAACAAATGGTATGCATATGGTAAGATATTTAACAAATATACACACACATACAACAATCCTAGTCACTACTCTTACGCCAGTCGATAGAGGTTTGAATAAGAAAAAATCATGGAAAGCTGCAATAAATTTTATTGTCTTTGTAATATGGTACTTAGTAACATATAAATTTTGCACCCCTCTACCACCCCGGATTTGGCCGCCATCTTGAAAAAATGGACGCCATAAAGTTTTTTATAATTATCTTACTTAGAACTCACTTTAGAGGAAATTGTGTCAATATTTAAAATAATCTACATAAACTTTTCTACAAAAAATGCTTTATACATTTTCCTAGTGCGGTGCACTGTTTAAACGCTAGAGGGGAGAGAAAGTTTGCATGTTTTTTATTCATACCACCAGTTACGCAATATGACATGGAAAATTATCTTGTATGCTTTATTGAAGGATGTTTTAAACTCTTACTTTGAGTGTAGTTTTTCATATTCTTTCAGGGTTTATGAATAAGGACAGGTAAAGAGCCATTAATTCTTATTTTGTGGAAAATATGTCTTCATCAGGGAAATGTTTCATTTGTGAAGGAAATCTTTCTGAGGGAGTGACTCTGAAGTGAGACAGGTGTGAAAACATTGATGGACTACAGCAGTAAATGGAAAGCTGGAAAACATTCTAACTAAAAGGATTGAAAAAAGTGACAGTGCATGAAAATTGTAGAGAAGTTTTTACCAAAGAAAGACGGCTAACCTCTCCGGGACCTACAGCGTCTTTAAGGAGCCTAGTTCTGGATTTTTATTTTCTTCATGACTGTCTTAATTTGTGGAGAAGATGCATCAGATGAGTTTTGGAAAAAACAAAATTAAAAAAAACTTCTAAGTGTACGTGAAAGTGTGCACAGTGAGGACACTATTCATGTTAGGGATACAATTTTGAAACCATGTGAGAAGAGAATTGATGACTAGGGTAAAACAGGTAATACCCGTATTTGTAATGTAGTTGACCTAGTTGCTTCAGAAGCAAGGTACCATTCAACATGCATGAAGAAATTCTACCAAACATCCTCTGGAATAAAACGTGGTCGTCCCAAAAGTGCTACAGATTCAGAGGCAATGACCTATGCTTTTACCTACCTTGAGGAAAATAAACACGAATGACAATTTGCTTTCAGTGACATTTTTGGAGGATATGAGGGTGATCTACCAACTGAGCAAACAATAAAATCTGAACTGAGGCAAAAATATGGAGAAGACATTGTTTTATCTGTAATCAAAAATAGAAAGCCAGTAGTCTGTTTTAGTGACACAGTTAACAAAATTCTAACTGATGCTTGATTTTAAAAACAGAGTAGTAACGATGAGAAAGCAGAGCAACTTCGGAAATTAATCACAGATGCAAAAATGATTGCTGAAGATATGAGGTCACAGATATATGAGACAGCAAGTATCCACAGTAAGATACATTCCTGACTGATTTGGAATTCCTGGTACCAGACACTCTACATAGCCTTGTTAAAACTGTTGTGTTGAAAAGCAAGAAAGGAGATAAAAGCAAATGGGAGAAAAAGTGAACAGCTATCTCACATGCTATCCTAACAGCAGCCAAACCAAATTCTTTTAGATCACCATTACAAACAGGCCTTGCGGTTCATCTTAGTCAAAAATATGGTTCTAAACATCTACTGAATGTTCTCTCTATCTAAGGATTGAGTGCTTCATGTGATGAGGCAGCACTCTTTCTAGTATCAGCTTTGTAGCATCCAAACAGGGACGCTCAAACTGACTCATTTACACAATTTGAATTCGACAATGCTGATGTAAACTTTTGTACCATTCATGGGTTCAATACTTCTCACAATATGGAAGGGCTTCAGTGTGTCACTCCTTCTCCTAATGATCCTACAACATATCAGCCTATCTCAAGATTAGAAATATCTCCTCTGCAGCCACTTTTGGGCAGTTTGCTCATGTTCCCATCAGAGCCTTTGAGAGTAAATGTAAAAGAGGTCTCTTGGGTGTGACAGTCAAAAGATTTAGCAAAAATCAATCCAATATCCACCACTGTCTCAGCATCAACAAGGCAAGTCCAGTGGCTGTATGGAAAATTGCAAATGAAGACTGACTGTCCAGGTTGGAAAGGTTACGTGGAAATATTTATTGCTGACCTGCAATATGGTGTGTCCCGCATCTCATACTTTCCATTTACAAATGCTCCACCTACTGACTATGACACCATATACACTGTACTTAACCAAGCTTTAGAGAAATGCATACCTGAAAAAACAAAGTTGCTTTGAGATGTTTGACCAACCTTTGTAAATCAAAGCTCGTGACATTGTTAAAAAATGTGGCCAAGAATCACCACAAAGTAATGTTACTGTACATCTTGATGGTTTTCACTTATTGATACACTCATGGGTCAATTGGTTACATCAAGAATGGAAGTGGAATAAAAGACTTTTTAGTGTTGTCTATACAAATGCATCTGTAAACAAAATGTTGATTGGGCATGCTTATGCAAAAGCACTCAGGGCACAGACACTAGTGCATGCTGCACTGGCTACAATAATTCTCAGTGAAACTGCTCTTTCTGTTGATGAACAGGCAACAATTAAAGCCGCTTTACATGAAGGTGACTCTACACAAATTTTCAGTGAAGTACTACAATATATGCTCAGTAAATTCTATGATACTATGGACATGATGAAGAGTAAAGGTGGCACTGGACAACTTTGGGTGAAATACTTTGAAATGGTAACACTGGTCAATCAGTTTATTGAAGCAGAACGGTCAGGCAACTGGAACTTATACCTTGAAACAATTCATAAGATGCTACCCTATTTTCATGCCCGTGCTCACTTTTTGTATGCAAAATCAGCTCACTTTTATTTACAAGACATATTTGGTGTCAAGGTGTGCATTACCCCCAAGGAATATGAAGACTATATTCAAAAAGGCTATTTTAGAATAAGACGATCAATAAAGTTCAGGTCCGGGATCTGGTCTACAAGACTACTGAGCAGACATTGATGCGATCCATGAAAAGTGCTGGTGGACAGACAAACGGCAGAAAAATTACTGACTCCGTGCTGAAAAAATGGATTCACAGAATGCATACTACTTTGAGGATCACAGAAAAAATTAAGGAATATTGTGATGTTGCTTACAGTACAGGAGAGTAGAATGCAGATGCCAGGAAAGTTCGTATGTCATGAGATAACCAAGATCTTCAGCACTTTGTGAAGTGGTTTTCATCACATCCACCACTTACAAATTTTGATGGCATTATGTCAGTCAGTGCAGAATTAACAGGGGATGTAGAAACTAATCCTCATAATGCTTATGATGTTGGAGTTAGTTCAATATCAAACACTGTTGGCAACAGCTTTGCAAAAGTCAAATTTGAAAGACAGAAAAGGGTCAAACCCCTGGGAGCTGCCATGACAGGAGTAAGAATACAAAATGTATCATGTCCAGTTCATTCTGAAATGCTATTTAAAAGAATTTAATTAACCAATAAATCACAAGAACAATTTTAATCAGAACTTTGAGTATGAGCTAGCTCCACATCCCATGTCACTCGTCATGAATCACGAATGTGTAAAACCAAGAAATCCGTTATGTATGAAGTATTTTCACCTTATAGTGACAGTGGAATTGATGTAAATACAGTTTATGTTGTTGATGGAGGATTTCTCATTCATTGAGTTGTTTGACATCAGGGAGAGACCTTTTCAACAATCTTGAACAGGTATGCTGCATATGTACAAAAGCATTACAAGGAAAATTATATCATTGTCTTTGATGGGTATCCAGAGAATCTAGTAGAAAAATGTACAAAATGTGCTGAACGTGCTCGTCGAGCACTTTGTTCTACCAGAGACATGTTTGATGAAACTATTGCAGCAACAACAAGTCAAAGTACATTTCTTTGATATGAGAGAAATAAGAGTAGGCTCATCACAATGTTCATCGCTAAGCTGATTACGAAGGGATTCAATGTAAAACAAGCTACTGAAAATGCAGATACACTTAATTGTTAATACTGCTATTAAAGAATCCACTAAGACTGAATCAGTAATAATAGTAGAAGTTGTAGACCTTTTGGTAATTCTGACACCTTTGGCTAGATTAAACAGACATAAACTTCTTAAAACAAGGCAAAGGAAATACAGAAAACAAGCTGTACACACCAGCCTCCAGGAAATATGGATCAATCATCAAGGACAACATACTTTTCTTGCATGCATTTTGTGAGACTGATACTACTTCTGCTTTTTACAGACAAGGGAAAGTGAAGCTCATAAACCTGCTGGGGAAGCATGGAGATCTTCAAGAATTTATTGCTGTGTTTAAGAAACCATCTGCTGAAGCTACAAAGATTCCTGAAGCAGGAATGGCTTTCATTCTACAGTTGCATGGGAATAATGAAAGTGAATCCCTTTGTGAATTGAGATGTCAATGCTTTGCCAAATCACTGAGTAAAATTATATTTATTTTGGCTTCCTGGCCTCCTACTGACGCTGCTGCTTGATTTATTTCATTATGTACATATCACAAACTTCAGAAGTGATTGGGTAATGACATGCCACCTACACAATGGGGATGGAATATGATTGTAAAAGGACTGACCCCAATCACCACAGACAAAAAACCTACTCCTTCATAGTACTCAACATTATATCCTGCAAATGCCTCAAACGGTGCACAACAGCTATTTGCAGCTGTGGAATGGCAGGATTAAAATTCTCTGTGATGTGTTTCATGCAAGGGATTGTCCTGTTCAAACTCTGACATAAACATTGATGAAGAGGACTGTGATGATCCCACTAATACAATGTTAGAAAACTTCCTAGTTCCAGAAGGAGAAACAGCACATGGAACGGAATAACCAGAAGCTGCACTTTCATTCACCTGTATCAACAAATTAATCTACAAATCAACCCCACTAGAGATCACTGTAATCCTGTGGTGAACAATATATATTCCATTAAAGGAGAGTGATGGGATATAGAATACCACACTATCCTTAAAGAAACCTGTCAAGAAGAACAACAACAATTATAAATATGCAGTTGTAATTGGCCTGATAATGACTAATGATAACTTCATCTAAGTTATGCACATTGGGTGGATGATTGGGTGTAAGGGTGGTAATTCCGGCAATGAGCATTCGCGGTTTGTCCTACGCCAGAATAAAGGAGAAAGGGCACCCCTGCAAGAAATATTGCTAAGCTATATTACGTAACGTGGGTCATGAAAGAAATGGTACACATATTCTCGCTCCTCTAGCGTCAAAACTACGCACCGTACTAGAAAAAAGTATGAAGCATTTTTTGTAGGGATTTTCATGTAAATTATCTTATATATCGACACGTTTTCCTCAAAAGTGAGTTCTAAGTGAGATAATTACAAAAAAAAAAATAAGCAGCCATTTTTTCAAGATGGCGGCCAAATCCGGGGTGGTAGAGGGGTGCAAAATTCACATATTATTAAGTACCATATTACAAAGACAATAAAACTTATTGCAGCTTGCCATGATTATTTTCCTTATTCACACTGTTTTTAACCTCTATCGACTGGCCTATCTATGAAACTGATAGATTAAAAATTAAAACAGCCAAAAATATGTAACCGTAGTTATGAAATAAGTAAAGTGGTAATGCCAAATTTTGTGATACTCGGATATTGTGCATGTAAATTGTGAAACAACTATATAAGGACATGAACAAAAAATGTATGAAAGGCTTTTAACTATTCCACAGGCTCCGCCATTCACATATATAAAAAACAACACGGATGGTTCAGTCACGGTCACAGGACTATTTGGAGAAGTCTTCAGTCATCTTCAGAAAATCACCAACTTTACGTAAGAACCATCTATCGATGATATTGCTCAACCTGATAACCATTTTAATACGGTCAAAGCATGTTTAATTATGCTTCTGATTAGGAAAGCCTTTAATACAGGGAACTAATACACACATATTTAGTGAACGACTCAAGAACTGGCAATACTGGAAATAAAATACAGGTATACAACCTAAAGAAGGTGGTCGCCAAGGTAAAGTGCTAGTGTCCGCAACTTTGAGGCGTCACGCTGAGAGTTCGCGGCCCACCAAGGTCTGAGGTTAGCAAAGGCATGTACTCGGGGTAGCATTCACACCAGCCAATACCAGAGTTCTTCACAATAAGACACCATCCTAGCTCTTAGTAGATAAGGGAGTCCGTGACGTGAAACCGATCAAACAATATCTGAATAAGCAGTAAACTACATAAAGAATATGCGAGTCTTCTAAAATGCACCAACACTAAATCATTACATGTACTTGTGATATAACTCAAAACACCGAACCTCAATTCGGAAAAAAAAATATTATTACTCAGACACGATACAATATATGGCAGTGCCTTTTTGCTCTGACTGCAAGAATCAATACACCAAATTTAGAAGTCAATGTCATTATCCAAAAAATATAGTAGCAAATGCTTTCCTGTAATTGTGACATAAAACAAAACTCATTTCTGTAGTAAATATCAGCATGCAAACAGAGATACTACAAAAAAAATAGGCCCATGCACACTAACACTTTATACTAAATACAAAATTCCAAGCGGAAAACTCTACGATCCTGAGAACTCGTGAAGATTTGGGACCTGACTTCTTACAAAATATTAGATAATATAAACATTTTAATCTAAAACAATCCAACCTAACCTAACTGAACCTAAGAATTAGCACATAAAAATGTCAAGTCCCGATTATGAAACAGGAAATACTTAATACATTATTTTGTCAGTTACACAGACTTAATCATCAGAGAAATCTAATACTACTTTTATATAAAGGAAATGAGAGAGGATTACGACAAAGTGATTCCAATTGCCAATAGCAAAATGACGATTACATTACTTGAAAACACTCTCAGAAACAAAGGAAACTCTTACAGTCAAAATATCCAACTAGAAGCTTAAACTTTCATGGCAGTTCACACTAACACAACAAGCTGTTGCAGTCACGAAAGTAGATTAAAAAAACTATAAGAGAATAATACGATATTAAAGACTAACATATTCAAGAAAATCCGTTAACAAAAATAAACAGCTAAAGGTAACAAAATCACTAATGACTGTCTGGTGTATTACAGGTTAAAATGCTATCGGCCAAAAGATGGTGGGTTTGGAGCTGTGATAAATGGCAGCTATCATGGAATGATCGGAGATCTTGAGAGGGGAATTGCTAACATCAGTGTAGTTAGCCTAGATATAACACAAGCACGAAGCTCAGTGGTGGACTTTCTTGTTGGTATTGAAATAGAAAGGTAAGATTATAGATATAGCCGTCTGTTGTTCGTTACTTTGCTATACGGGTTTTTAATAAAGCTGTAGAGGTATATATTAATACATTATGAACCAAATGCTGTATAAAATCATTACATCATACACAAAATTAAAAGTGGAATATTACCCAATCATGATGCAGAGTGAGACTTATATTGCATATACCAAACTGAGGACAGGACGATAAATTCTAAAACCATTTCTTGTGCACCGTTTTCACAGATATATTGTGATCATTAAACGATCTTCCTATTATGAAAAATCAAAAAGTACTTACTTCAAGCAGCTGAGCAAAGACGTTTGGATCTTGTTGGTCATACTGCTAACTGGAATGATGGCGATTCTTTACTTTATAGCTCGCTCTTCACCTTTCCAGATAGATATATCCTTAGCTGACGCCGTTCACATGAGCTTAGGATTTCTCTTTGGACAAGGTGTATTGTACATATCAGTATAATTAGCACTTCCTATTACTATTACTATCCTGCCTTAGAATATTGCATCTTAATCAGTTCTATTAAGCGAGGATAAATATGATGTAAAATTTTAGTACACAACATCATGGAATAACTTAATTACCTGAATTGTACGCAGATCTTATTGATGAATAACATATAGCATCAACAGCAATCAAAATTTAACTTTCAACAATAATTTTTGGATCGTACTTGACCTAATGAAATCGAATTCACAGTCAGATCATTATGCATACACTACAACGTACACAAAGCGATCAAAAGGTTTATTTTTCAAACAAGAACTTTCACAGTGCACCAGACATAGTGAAAAGTGGACCCAGAGTAACATATTCATTCACCAACTACGACATATAAAATATCTAATCATCTTTTCAGGAACCTCAGTGGATATGTCTAGTATTAGTGTTCGCCTATTACTGTTGACGTCATTTGCCTTTCACACACTGCTACTGGCTCATTACACAAGCGACCTGGTCTCTGGTTTGGCCACAGAGTCCGCTCCCCCCTTCACCAGTCTCCACGAAGCTCTCAGACATCCAGATTTTACTTTTGGATACAACAGAGGAACAGCAGTCGATGAATATATTAGTGTAAGTGGTTTTTATTTGTGTATAAGGAATGACAACGTTAACTTTCATTCCGCACATACAAAATAAGAGGTATATGAATAGTGCCTCTACAGCAAAACTGACCAACTTCATGTACAATATACAAAGTTATAAAACGCCTACAATTTCAGCTAGGCCTAAATGGTGATTTCTTTTCAACACTGTTATATAAAAATTTTCCAAAAGCACAATTACCTAAAAGATAAGTACATAAGATATTGCTACTTATTTCAAAATCACTAAATTTATTGCAAACTCAAATGGCCAAGGGGTTCCCCGGTCGTAAATTCAAGTGACTAAAGCATTCAAATAATTGCAGAGTGTGGAAGCATACAATGAACTCTGGAAAGACAATAAGAATACAACTCGCATCATGTTAACTAATAACACAAAGGAAGGAATTAACAAACTTTTTAAAGAAAAGAACTACATATTTATTGCCAGCGAGTGGACATACTACCAGATTGGTCTAGACTGTAGGCTCCTGAAATTGCCACAGACATACTTCAGAACTCCATTCTCGTTTGCACTCCAAAAAGGGAGTCCCGTCAGGCCAATCTTAAATAAGCTGTGAGCATTCGTCCTTATATTTTCTTCTAGGTGGCATAATTTTTCTTGAAATATTATGTCTTCCAAAATCTACTTTACCCATCTGAAAAATGGCCCCCTAAGCTTGCAAGGATCTACAAAGTTTATGTAAAATTCTATTGATTCAAGCTAAAAAGTATTCATGTCGCTTGTGCATTTTCCTTAACGGGAGTCTTTAATGACCTACTCAGTATTTCAGAAGAAAGGTCAATGC